>PVJA010011182.1:0-55361 GCA_004027025.1 Myocastor coypus | reverse complement strand
CTGTGTGGGAGAATTGTTCAGTGCCTACCCCGGCCCTGGGTAACTGCTGGGAAGTAGTGGTTCTCCTGGCACATGGATGTGTTACCCCAGGCTCTGCCTTCGTCTTTGGATGGCGTCAGTCCTGTGTGCATGTCTGTCTCCAAACTTTCCCTTTTTTGTGTGTGAGGCTATCTGTCATAATGGATTAGGATCCACCATTAACCTCACTTTAACTTAGATCACATCTCTAAAGAAAATCACGTTCCGATTTCCTAGAGCTAGGACTTAAACATATGCATGGGGGCACAACTGCACCTATACTAGAGTGTTTCGGAGTGAAGAGTCAAGCGTGGGAGAGGAAAGAAGTTTGATTAATCAGGGAAACAGGTTTTAGATTTCCTTGCTAACATAGTGAAGGCAATGAAAATATGTGATGCAGTCTTTGCTCCAAAGTGTCTTCAGGAACCAGGAGAGCAATATTCATGCCATGTAGCACAGCCACAAATGTTTTGCAACCTACCCAGCTATCAAATGTCAGACGTGTTGTCAAGTAACGACTCCTAGCTTTATGCTTCATTTGCAAGGGATATGAAAAATTCATGGCTAAAAGCAGAGTTCCATTAATTGTCAGTACTCATCCAATTCATACAGCTTTCCAAACAGCTTTTTTCCTTTCCCAGCTCCCTTCTTTAATATGTACATTTGAGGGCACAGCTTCGCCACTCTGAAGATTACCCCTGGGCAGTGTGAGCTCTTGACTGGTGGGCAGCGCCCCCTTGTGACATTTTAGAGCAGTTGCCGCTCAGCTGGGTCGTCCATGAGTATAGAGAAATGGGGTTACACGAAGGCTAGGGAGGACTGTGGAATGAGGCACAAGTGGGACTAGTGAAGAATGCTTTTAATTAGGATAACAGGGGCCAGGGAGATAGCTCCGTGGCGCAGGCGCCTGCCTGGCAAGTGCAAGATCGTGAGTTTGAACCCTGGTCCCGCAGGATCGCTGTGCGTTGGAGACCAGCCTGGGCTACATAAGTGAGCTCAAGACCAGCCTGAACTGCATAGGGAGACCCTGTCTCAAAAAGACAAAAAAGAAAACAACAACAAAGAGTAACTCCATATCTAACCAGGATAACAGCATGCCAAAATGAACAGGCAAATGAACACGTGAAGACTCAAGATTTAAAAAAAAAATGACTCAAGATGCTAGAGAGAGGGGAAGAACACAATATTCTAAACTGTAGCTTGGGGGGGCCGGGCGGGATGGCTCAGTGGTCTAGGGCATCTGCTTGGGAAAGCTTGGGTGGCTGCAGGGACCGGGGTTCGATCCCTGGCACCACATGCTGCGCCAGCCCTGCCCTCGGGGCAGGCTGAGCCGGCCATACCAAAAAAAAAAAAAAAAAAAACAAACAAACAAACAAAAAAAACCAGAATAAACTGTAGCTTGGGGACCAGCGGTATGAGCGCTGGGTGTGAAGCTTGTCAGACTCGCGGAGTTCCTGGCCCACTCATTCTCACAGCTTCAGAACCTGCATGCGGGGGGCTGAGGCACTGAAGCAGCACTGTGGCTGGTGGGCATCAGACTTTGAGTGGAGTCCCAGCCTTGCCACCAACCAGCTGTGCAGACCTGCATGCGTAGTACTTCAATGCCTCTGTTTCTTAGACTATAAATGACGAATACCACAAGAGCGAATGAGAATACTGGGTAGGCTGAGGCAGGAGGATCTATGAGAGTTTCAGGCTAGCCTGGGCTTCATAGTGAGCTCCAGACCAGCCTGCACTACATAGTTCATAGTTCATAGTGGCTTTGAACTCACTATGTACCCCGAACTGGCCCCACCTTAAAAAACAAAACAACTAATCTATTACAGGTTAGTACAACTATTTCTTGTGTGTGTATGTGTGGTTTTTTGAGACAAAGTCTCGCTATGTAGTTCAGCCTGGTTTTGAACTCTACTGTGGTCTAGGACATCCCTGAACTTGTGGTGATCATCCTGCCTCAGTCTGCCAAGTGCTGGGGTTACAGGAGTGCACCACCACATCTGGCTTAATACACCTGACATTTTTTAAAATAAGAAATAACTATAATTTTTAAGACAAACATTCAGTGAGAACAGTATCACGGTCTTGTAAATCTCCTTAAAGTGTGCAGGATCGAGCTGGGATCTCCTGTCTGTGCGCCGAGTCTGCTGCAGTGTTGTATGCCATGCAACATCTAGAAAGCTCCGTTCATGAGCACGTGTGGAAAAGGCACAGAGCGCTTTAGTGCTGACAGCTGCTCTTGTTCTTAGGGGCTTTCTGAAAGCATCTACAGAATTTCCAGAAAACTGCAAGTTTAAAAGATTAAAGCAGATTCAAATCTATGCCACTGAAGACAAATCATTTATATTTCTACATTAATTAATTGCTTAATGGGATGGAGCTCTGCTGGGATTCTGAGTTGTACTTGAAATTAATGAAGCAGAACTTCTATAAAAATTATAATTCTGAGCTTTCATGGACTTGGACTGATCTTTCACCCCACGGGTTTTATTCTCCTAGAGGAATCTTCAGCGAGGTGCACTTGACAATTGCTCTTCGATTTCTGGTTCAGTGGCCAAACTTTTGCTGGCACTCTGTGCTCCTTGACCTTTCCTGCTGCTTGTCAGGAATGTGGCAATTAAACTGCAGGCTGTGGCCAGAACATCGCTTGACTTTTGTGCTGTATTTTATCTACTAGAGAGAAAAAAGAATAGCAAGAAATAGAACAGAGATCTTTCTAATTGAATATAGGTCTCTTAAAAACACAGCTGTCAAAGTGCATTAAGTTGGAATGTGCCATAAAATGTTTGCCTGCAGACTGAGAACACTCAGGGAGGCTGTGCTTTTGTCATGATTGGAGGGCTGTGACCTTGCAGGGACTCAGTGACAAGGAAGCTCCTGTTTTGGTTTCAGAGGATTATTATTATTATTATTATTATTATTATTATTATTATTATTTTGTCTTTTTGAAACAGGATCTCACTATGCAGTTCAGGCTGGCCTTGAGCTCACTTTTGTAGCCCAGGCTGGTCTTGAACTCACACGGATCCTCCTGTCTCAGCCTCCCAAGTGCTGGGATTACAGGCCCAAGCCACCATGCCCAGTCTCAATCCCAGTCTCAGTGCACCCCAGAGGCAGGGCCTGCACAACACCTTGGGGATCCAACCTGTGCACTGTGCTCTGCCTAAGCAGGCACTTTAGTCTGCTGAGCTCTCTGGCCAGCCCCCACAGTGGCTATTTGAAGATCATGTGCTAAGGAATGTAGCACCACAATCATTGTGATCATTAAATGCAGCGACTCATAGGAACTCCACGACTTTATTAATAGGCTTTAATTACATTTAGCAATGTAGTGGGAGAGTATGCAATGCATCGAATATTATGGGGGGAAATTATATCTTTGTTATGTCAATCAAGCAATTCTGACTGCTCTTCACAAACAAACCTGTGTGTAAAATAATACCCAAATTGATGTTTGGTAACTCCATTCACTTTTTAAGTAGTCTGTTAAAATAACATGCAGTGATATGATTAAAAAACTTACTGTCCCTAGGGAGCCAGGAACAAAAAACAAGAGCCTAAGAAAATTAGCCCCTTGGAATTCCAGCAAGCTGGAGGTGAGGTAGCAGATTCCTGGAGGAGGGGCTCTATCTGTTCTTTCTTCCTTTACCTGGAAGGTTATCAAATAGTGACACATAAACTTAAAATTTGGTGAATGTTGGAGCAGGATGTAAGTAGCAGCTTGCTTACTCCGAATTAGTTATGCACATTCCTGAGCCTGTTTGTAGCCCTCAATAAGTGTGAGAAGTTTCTCTGTAGCTGGGGCCTCATTTAGAGAGAGATTAAGCTGAGCGAGACCTCTGAAGCTATGTTAGTCCTGTCTTCCCACTGTTTCTTTCAACTCTTAACTGATAACATGACAGTAAGATTTCATCTGCGGTTTTTAAATTTGTATCACTGGGTTCTGGGAAAAGGCCAGGAATATAGAAAAAAGGGACTTTGAATGGTTGACCTATTTGCTGATGATAATCAATAGGCCAAAATATGTGCTGTAAGTGTATCTCCTGTGGCTGCATAGCTTTGGCCAGCAGAGAGCAGAGGAGAGTGAAGGCAGCGCGCCCTGCGGAGGCTGCCGGGACTGCCGCACAGCTGGTGAGCTCCGAGGCTGTGATGCCGTGGGCTGCAGCGTCTTCAAGACTGGAGGAGGCATCGCAGATCTGTCTGGCCGTGGGAGGACCAGTTGGCCTGTGGCTTAGGTGATGCTTACCTGCACGAAGAAAGCCCCAGCGCTACCAAGTTTTTTGGTTTCTTCAAGAGAACGTTCCAAGTTTCTCTGTGAATTTTTCACATTTATTTATCAGTTTCTGACAGGGTCTCAGTAAAATGACGAAGGTTTTCTCAAACTTGCGATTTTCTTCCTTCAGCCTTTTGAGCACTGGGATTACAGGTGATTACCACCATGGTGGGCTAAATTTGTTGACTTAAAAGCATTTGTTGACTTAATAGCAAGTGTGGGGATGGGGGTTTGATTTTTACTACTGTATGCTATGCTGGCCCTGGAACCCCACAAGTACTGTATCAGCCACCGAAACTGGGCATGGTGGTGCACACCTGTAATCCCAGTACTGCGGAGGCTGAGACAGGAGGATCATTAAGAGTCTGAGTTGTATAGTGAAACCCTGTGTCAAGTGAATAAAAGATTTTAAAAGCATTACTTGGGGACTTCTGGAAAGACGATAGAGCAGCAAGCAGCGGCAGATCAGCTTCTCCAAGATTTGAATTCAGGTAGTGGAAAATAATGAGTTGGGGAAGAAGAGGAGGGAATTGGATCCCCAAGACCCAGAAAGAGTCTGAAAGAAAGGTTGGAGCCCACAGAGGAAGTGAAGAGCAAGACCATAAAGCAGGAAAGTGGAAGAGCATACTGTGCTTTTGCCCTGGTTTCTGGCTCCTGGAATGAAAGAGGAGGCTTGAATTTATAGAGCTACAGCGAGGGCAGGCGGCTCAGAGGGCTCCAGCAATCACCCCAGGGGAACGGGACTGAGGGTGCCGGGTGCTACAGTAGCTGCTGAGTGGCTCCAGCCCAAGGTGCTCCTGTGTTCCCTGCAGAGGGTGCTTGGTTGGCTTCCTCCTTCGGCATCCAACTGCACGACCAGACAGCAGGGTCAGCCTGGACTTCGGTAGATTTGAGTGTGCCAGAACTGGCACCCTGCCGCCGCCTTACTATAGGTATCATCTAGCATAGTGTTTTTTTTTTTTAATCATTGTTGTTCTTTTCTGTTTGTTTTTTGTTCTTTTGTGAGGTGAATATGGCTTAAGTTTTTTTTTTTTTTTTTTGTTTTGTTCTTGTTTTTAATTTTTCCTTGATGCCATGCATCACCTGTCTTCTTCACCAGTTGTCTAAGTCTTCGGTACTCTTCCTTTGTTCTTTTGCTTCTAATCTCCTTTTCTTTTATCTTTTTTTTTTTTTTTTATCTCCTTTTACATTTTTTTTCCCTAAGGTAAAATTGCTCCGATATTTACTGTATATAATTGCCTGATTTATTGTAGATCACATTATATAACTATAAATCTTGTACCTTTGGTTCAGGCTGGCAAATTAATAATCATCACAATTTGTCGTTTTCTAGTCTGTGCTTGATGCTGTTGTTATTATTAATTGTACTACTTTAACCAAGGTGATTGCTACGATTTGTATCTAGCTGTTCCCCCAAAGCCTCATGCAGTCATGGAGCAGCTTCTGGAGTTTGTGATTGATTATTGTGGGTATGGATGCTGCACCTGCCCTGGGGCAGGTAATTTACATTTCAATGTAAAGAGGGAAGAGAAGCTATGCTTGAGCTGCTGTTGCTCCTTCATTTTGCTTTCTTGCTCTTTGCTGCCACCATGAAAGGTTGCTCTCTGCCGTGTGCTGCTCTGCCTTGGAGCCAGCTGAGTGTGGACTGAAACCTTCAGTGACTGTGAACTAAATAAACCTTTCCTTCCTTCATTTGAGTGTTGGATATTTGTCCCAGCAATGAGAAAAGAGTAACTGAGACAGTGATATAGTTGTTTGTTTTGGTTGTACTGGAGATTGAACTTGGGACCTTGTACTTGCCAGGCAGGCGCTTATGCTGTTAAATTATATCCGTGGCCCCAAGGTTGTGATCAGTTGTTCTTCCTTGTATGCCAATACCCAGATTGTCTGGGGGTTATAAACAATATCATAGTATAGTACCAAAGAAGTAGGTGCTGGGCAAACAGGCAACAATACCTCATTTCTCATAAATTCAGGCAGAATTAAAAGCCAAATGCCAGCTACACCTAGAAGATATTTTTGAAAAGCAGTTATGTTCTAAAAAAAGTCTTGATACTAGTAATAAAGCTATATAGCATAAACAATTTATAGGCCTCAGTGTAGAAGACAAATAAACAACAACCATAACAACAAATAGAAAATGAAACATGGATGCAAGATGTAACCTATAATCTCTAGCTTACTCATGGCAAATCAGGAAGTCTGAGGTGAAAGAAATAAAAAAGTACTTTTTCTCCTAGGTCTAATTACTTAGGTGTGTAATAACTAAGTTTTGGACTTTAAAACCTATATCATGAAATGCTAGGTTATCTTGTTCAGGCTTTAACTATCCCTTACAGAACTTGGACAAATAGTGGTTACTCTGCCAGCTAGTAAATGCTCCTAGAGCAGCTGCCGCTCTTCGAAGCAGAGGACAGGTTTCCCTAGCTGTTCTTTGGTGAATCCCCACTGAAGCCTATGGCTGATGGAATGTTGACCAGAGATACAGCTAGATTCCTTTCTGGAATTGATCACTCATTGTGTGAACCAAAGAAACTAAGAACACTTGAGGGGTACTGGCCAGACCCAAAGGTTTCTTGGTGGACACTGGTTCTTGACTATTAAAAGACCTCCATTTGCCTATTGTACTTTTTTCTCTCTGCTAGCAAACTAGAAATTCTACCTGAGCTTTTCAGTAAAATAGCTTAATGAGTCACTCCTTCAGAAATTAGGCTGAAGCAGCTTGCAATAGTTTACATCCTACAGCAGCTATCAAGGATGACTTACATCTGTACCTTACATATTAACTAAGGGTAAAAGATTTTTACCAATATGTAAAATGTGATTGTTAGATGATAAATGCAGTTCTTACTTGTGAGGTCTAAAGATTTAATAGGAAAGGCTGCTCTGGTGACTAGATGGAAGAACACAATTGTCTTGAAGATTTCTTTGCCCTAGGGCCCAGGGCAAGATTCTTCCAGTCTATTGTCTCTTCTGTTTATCTCAAAAGTTAGTCTGTTTTACAGCATCATAGGAAATGCGCTCTGCTTCCAACTCACCTTTTTATGAAATAGTTATGCCTCCTCATGTACACATTACTGTTACACAAATATTCTATAGAAGTAAGTACATGGTTTGCACAGTTCAGGAGATTCCTGGGAGGCAAAGATTGCGTGCTAGTCTGAGGGTGGATATGCTGGTCAGATCTTGTCTCTCTTCTCTCCATGAGCATCCACCTGCTCTGGAGTGGTCTACTCATGGGATGCCTTGAGGGGGATGGAATTTCAGTCAAAGTCTCTTACTCCTTTAGAGTGCATCACTATGCACTGGAAGACGTTTGATCCAAACACACTAAAAAAGAGCCGTTTAATATTTTTCTGCACATGTGCATGGCCTGCATACCCCCAGAGCCAAAATGGAATGCAGAGGGAAGCATCAATTATGATGCTACTTTACAACTAGAAAGATTGTAAAAAGGAAGGAAAATGCTCAAAAATGCCTTATGTTTAAATGTTTTTGCATTAAGAAATAGGCCTCATTTAGTTTTAAAATGTAAACATGAGCCACAGGGAGGCCAGAGTCCTCAGGATCCTAAAACTTTTGCTACCCTGGAGCCTGAGATTTCTCCCTAAATTTCAAAGGCCGAGGACAAGACCACCTTAATCATGGCCTCACCCACCACTAAGTAAGGTTTCTCTTGGTTGCCCTCATAGTCTAGAGGGTAGAGCTTGTAGGCCAGCTACAATCTAATCCTCTAGAGAGTGATACCCATTCTTAACTGAGTTTGTGTAAGTTTTTTTCAAGGACAATGCCCCTTAAGATGTAAATGGGCAATTTAGAACTTCCAGAGTTCATGTGCCTTTTTCTCTGTGACCTAAAATGGATAGTCCAATCTTAGAAGATCTTTAGATGACTGTGATAAGTGCATTAATGTCTTTAGAGGAATTACGCAGACTGATCAATGTTAATCTTAAATCAAACTTTTACTTAAAAGGCAGCATTATAAGCTGTTATTATAGCACTCGGGAGGCTGAGGCAGGAGGATCAGTGCAAGTTCGAGACCAGCCTGGGCTACAAAAGTGAGCTCAAGGCCAGCCTTAACTACATAGCGAGACCCTGTCTCAGAAAGACAAAAAAAAAAAAAAAAAAAAAAAAAAAAAAAAAAAAAAAAAAAAAAAAAAAAAAAAAAAAAAAAAGCTGTTATTACATTTAGAGATAAATATGATTTTTTAAAGAGATATAAAGAGAGAGAGAGAAAAAAAAGAGATATAAAGAGATAGCCAGCGGAACTACCTGTTGCCACTGGAACCCAAGCAGTCAGACCCCTGCTGACCTAATAGCCAGGTAGGAGATTGGTTAAAGGACATTTTCTAGTGCTTATTCTTAAAGGCCTAAGAACTAGAACCAAGCCTTCTAGCTATTTTAAATTTTAGCTATTTACCAGGAGAAAGGTAAATACCCCTCTGATTTCTTAAAATGTTTAATAGAGACACTGGTAAAGCATACTTTGTGAGATGTTAATTTATTAAATAGATGACTCTTACAGATAAGTTCATTTTACAGTCAACTCTAGATATCAGAAAAGAGTTACAAAAGACAGCTTTTGCTCCAGGTAACTCGCTTGGTAATTTATAAGACACTAAAAAAGCAATTTCCTATGGTCAAGACTGGAGAAAACCAGGGAGAGAAAACAAAAAGAGATCAAAAATCGCTGCCTTTGTGGCCTCAGTACAGACCTAGCTCTGATTCTCTGGGCTCCAAGAAGAGATCAGTGATGAGGATCATCTGCTACCACCATCAGAAGCCAGGCCACTGTAAGAGGGACTGCCTTAAGAGGCCCACAAGCCATGCCCTGACTGACAAGGCAGCTGCTGCTAGAAGTGAGACTGCACTCTGAAGCACAGACCCCAGAGCTCAGACTCAGCTTCCCAGATGGTCCAGTAGGACTGAAGGGCACTGGGCCTACCTGCTCCCTCTGGCTAGATAGTCTCTCATCTCCATGGAGGAGCCCTGAGTAATCATGACTAGAGAGAAAACCAGCTTATTGCTGGACATTGGCACAGGTCTCTTTGTTCTTCTCCAACCCTGATTTTCCTTCCAGTTGTTACATTTAGATTCATTTTGTTGGCATCCATCAGATTTTTGTCTATAGAGATATAACAAAGCCTTAGCTGTCCATCTCATGCAGCCTAGGTGACCTGAGTCTTCTCTGGGTTTTCTTCCTCATTGCAAGGGAAGCTATCTTCACATTCCTTGGGAAGGGCAATCCCTCAAAGATACTTCCTCTATCAGTCTAATCCTATGTCAGGAAATCCACTATTGGGGAAGTTGCCCTCACCTTCCTTGAATAGGGCTGCCTTTAGGAGGCCTTAAAACCAAAAAGTTATGCATTGTTCTGTGGGCCCCAGATATCTTACACAAGCTGCAGAAGTTAGAAGGGTTTACAGGAATGAATGTGAGTTGAGGTATTTCATAGTAGAAAGGATACAGAATAAAATTATAGGTGTAAAATAAAGATGGTGATACGAGCAGCCTAGAACAAAGGCCAGTCAGAGAGTAGGGACATTTCAAACAAATGTCCAAAGCTGCTAGAGAGGGAAAAAGAAAGTGTTCGTGATGGAGTCAGAGGAAGTTTTAGATTGAGGTGGTCATGGGTCTTTGCCTCTCAGCCAGAGAAATCCTGTTAAACTTTTAATAATGCTCATGTAGATGTGTCAGTAGGTACCCAGCCAGTGTCCCCACTTATAAACTAGAGAGTTCTCGGTGTTTTCCCTATTTCTGGCAATTCATGTGGCCCAAATAATACTAGAGTTGGCAAAACAAAAGGCCATTTTATTTGCGATAATACCCAATAGCCATAGAAGATTAAAAAAAGATTAAAGCCCATGTTTAAGAGATCTCTGCAAACAGACCTAAAAAAATTACCTTCTAGATCCTTCCAGTAATGTCTCAATAGCTGTCCAAAATATTAGATATCAAATCAATGGCATGTAAAATGGTGAGGTCCCCAGACCCTATCTTTGTCATTGTTAAAGTCATTACTGTTTACTTGGTAAAAATCATTTTGACTGCATTCATAATTATTCCACTGATGTTATCTGACCCATGTATGTTTAATAGTTTCTTCGGCTTTGTCTTCTCCAGATTTAAAATGATTCCACTTACTCAAGATAAAAATGCTTGGTGTCTATTGAAGGCCTTTAAGTAGGGCCTCTGGAGAGTATCTCTGACTGCTGGTTCACAACTACGACCCCTTTCAGCCTGAAGCATCCAGAGTGGTCATCACCCATGGTTCCCTCATGGCAGTTTGGGTTACTTCTTCAGAGGGGGGAATGTTGTAGGCAACTGAATTAGATAGAAATATTATAGGCAGTCAGACAGGGCCAGGCCCTCAAGGATGACATGGAAGACAAGGTGACTTTCCAACTGGAGACAGACACTCCTCCGCCTTGGGCCAGATCTCCAGACAAGAGTAAACAGAAGCAACTACATACTTCCTTAAGGGTGGGCATCAGGGCTTGATATTCTAAATAAGTATCAATTGCCTTAAAAGACCCTTGAAAGAGTCATGAGCGCAAGCTCAGTAGGTGGTGTTCTTGCCCGCTTGCTATGTGACTTGCCTTTCCATTGGATCCCGATGTTAATCAATTTTGCCTGAGTAATGGTGCTTGTAATCTCATTGGTTGACCACAGTTTTATCCCACCTCATACCCACCTAAGCAAGTTCCCATGTCTTCTCCTTTATAAAAGTCCCTGGAAGAGATAGCTTTCCGGGGGACACCCACTCAGGACCTCCCTCATATCCCTGTCTTGGACAGAAGCTTTCTTTCCCCTAATAAATATGTTCTGCTTCTAAAAAATAAAATAAAATAAAATAAAATATCTTCCAGCTTAAGTTTTTTTAAAATGGCAACAATGAAATTAATAAAACAGAAGAATAAGTCTCTTGACAAGAACAAAACAGATAACTAAAGAGATGAGGACCACAATGAAGGAAATAATTAGTGAATCTAGATACAGATAAAAAAATACATGAGCTTAGAAAGACAAACCTCATGAATAGGCATCATAAAAGAGAAAGCAATTCCATAAAACAGACTGAAATAGAAATCCAGGAGATTAAAAATTCTACGGAGCTTAGCTCTGTGGCACAAGTGCCTGCCTGGCAAGTGCAAGGTCATGAGTTCAAACCCCAGTTCCACAAAAAAAAAGAAAAAAAAAAAAGAATATCATATCTAGAAGACAGGCTTGTATTTGGTGATAACAAATGAAAATACTCTTTAAAATATCAAGGTAAAAAAAATAAAATATCAAGGTAACATTAAAAATTAATCAAATATCTGCTAAATGATGCAAAGATGACTAATATATGGTTGAGTATGAAGAATCAGAAGATATAACAAAAGGCATAAAAAGCTGATCATAGAAATAATAGCAGAAAACTTTCTAAGCATGGGGAAAGAACTTGAGATATAAATAAATGAGGCATATAAAACTCTAAATAGGTTTACTCAGGAAAAAAACTACACTAGGCATACACTGGCAAGTTGTCCAAATGAGAAAGGGAACAAGGGAGAGGGGAGGGGAAAGGAAAGAAGGACCAACAACAACACAAAAAATGGAAGGAAAAAAGGGAAAGAAATCTTTTGCAAACAGGGGAGAAGAGGTTGAAAGGAGGGGAATAGGAAAAGAGCATCAAGATAGATTATGCACAGGTACAAATTTCCTATGATTAATGTTATCAGTGGTATGTATGTCTAAAATGTACCAATAAAATTATGAAATGCAAAAACAAAAAAAGTCAAGGTCACTACACACTTGTTAAGGGAAAGTATCTAGGCAGAACAAATAAAAATCATAAATATATGTGCACCAAATAATGGTGCACTCAATATATAAAGCAAACACTAATAGATATGAAAAATCAGATAACCACTGATACAGCCATAGTGGGGGACCACTACACTCCACTGTCACAAACAGATAAATTAGATAAAGGAAATCAACAAAGAAATATCAAAACCAAATTAAATCTGTAAGGAAGTAGACTTAGTAGATAGATACAGAGTATTCTATCCAACAATAACAATACACATTCTTCTCAGCTGCACATAGAATTTTGTCCAAAATAGATCACTACTAGTTTATAGAGTATGTTTCAGTAAATGCAGACAAATGGAAACTAGCTATGTATACTATCACATCATAGTACAATGCAATTAGAAAAATCAATGGCAGGCTGGGGAGATAGCTCCGTGGCACAAATGCCTGCCTGGCAAGTGCAAGGTTGTGAGTTTGAACCCTAATCCCGAAAAAAAAAAAAAAAAAAGAAAAAAAAAGAAAAATCAATGGCAAAAAGAAAGTCGCAAAAAATACATAAATAAAAAACAAAATAAAACAAAAAAAACTTCACCCAGGTGTGGTGGTCCACGCCTATAATCCCAGCACTTGGGAGGCTGAAGCAGGAGGATCGGTGTGAGTTCGAAATCAGCCTGGACTACAAAAGTAAGTTCAAGGCCAGCCTGAACTGCACACCGAGACCCTGTCTCAAAAAGGCAAAAAACAAAACAAAAAAACATAAACACATGAAAATTAGGCAGCATGCTCTTGAACAACCAATGAGTCACGGATGACATTCAAGAAAGTTGGCAACTTCTACAATTAAGTAATGATGTCAGCACAACAAACTGGAGCTTATGGAATGTAACAAAAGCAGTCCTATGAGGGAAATTATAGTGGTGAATTCCCACATGAGAAAAAGAGTGAGCTCAGATAAATGTTGATCCTCAAGCTTCTAGAAAAGGAAGAGTAGGTTAAATCAAAGTGTGTACAGGAGAAGAAATTATAAAAAATCAGGGCTGAAATTAATGCTGTTAAGAGTAAGTAAACAACAGAATAATTCAAATTAGGTGAAGAGTTGGTTCTTTGAAAGATGAAATAAAACAGACAAATCCTAGCTCGGAACAAGAAAAGGTTCAAATCCATGCAATTAGGAATGAAGTGAACAGTCAAAACAGACCCTGTAGAAATTCAGAAGATCATCCATACCTACTTGGAGAGCGTGTACACTAATAAGATGGAAAACTAAGAAAAATAGACAAAGTCCTGTGCGTGCGCGCGCGCGCGCGCACACACACACACACACGCACACACATTTTACCAAAACTAATTCAAGATTTAAAAATTCTACATAGGGCCCGGCGGGATGGCTCAGTGGTCTAAAGCGCCTGCTTGGGTGGCTTCTGGGACTGCGGTTCGATCCCCGGCGCCACATGCTGCGCCAGCCCTTCCCTTGGGGCAGGCTGAGCCAGCCATAAGGATGAGTAAATAAACAAGGGTTCTGAAACAAGAAAAAAAAAAATAAATACAATAAAAAAAATTAAAAAAAAATTCTACATAACCCAATATCAATCAATGATAATAAAGAAACAATTAGAAATTAACTACAAAACTGTAGGTTTTAACTGATTCACTGCTGAATTTTATAAGAACTTTAGAGATAGTCTAATGCCACCACAGACCAGTCTCTATCATGTACATGGATGTAGAAATCCTCAATAAGACACTGTCAAATAAAATGCAGAAAATCACCAAGAAGATTGTATACCATATTAAGTAGAATTCATTCTAGAAAGCAGTGATGGTTCATATAATCATCCCACTTATTGATTATAAATGTTACATAAATGTTTAAATGTAAACATATTAACAGATGAGGAAAAAATGACATGTTTGTATCTTTAGAAACAATAAAAAAAGCATTCAACAAGGTCCAATACCCATTCATGATATTAGCCAGAGAAATTAGACAAGAGAAAGAAATAAAAGGAATAATGATAGGAAAGGAAAACATTAAATTATCATTATTTGCTGTGACATAATATTCTACATAGAAGATCCAAAATACCCCAGAGATTCCTAAAACTGATAATCAAGTTTGGTAATAATCAAACTAGGGTACCATGCCAACACTCAAAAATCAATAGAATTCCTATACACAAATAATAAGCTGACTGAGAGAGAAACTAAGGAAACTACATTTATTTATTATTTTTTTGTTTAGAATTTTTTATTTTATTTACTTATTTTTTTCTTGTTTCAGAACCTTTATTTGTTCATTCACTCATTTTTATGGCCAGCTCAGGCAGGGCTGGCGCAGCATGTGGTGCCAGGGATCGAACCGCGGTCCCTGCAGCCGCCTAAGCTTTCCCAAGCAGGCGCTTTAGACCACTGAGCCATCCCGCTGGGCCCCAGGAAACTACATTTAACAAAAAAGAAAAATGAAACACTCAGGGAATCAATCTAACAAAGGAATTAAAAGGCATACATTGAACACTATAATACTCTAATAAATGAGCTGGAAAGATATTTTAAAAAGGGAGGATAGCCCCTAATCTTTGAAAGGCAGAGCTAGTATAGTAAAATGGCCTTACTTCCAAAATGGTTACACAGATTTAATGCAATCCCAATAAAAATCCCAGTAACATACTCACATAACTAGAGAAAACAATACTAAAGTTCATACAGAACCAAAGGAGACCTAGAACAGCAAAAGCAATTCTGAGCAGCAACCAGGGCAAGGAAGGGAGATCACAACCCCTGACTTGGAGGCATATTACAAAGCTACCATGATAAAAACAGCATGGTTCTGGCAAGAAAGCAAAATAAACCCAAAGATCAGTGAACAGTATAGATGATGCAGAAACAACTCCAGGAGCACCCAGCTATTTTATCTTTGACAAAGGTGCCAGACAATTTTACTGGAGCCAAGATGGCCTCTTTAATAAATGGTGCTGGGAAAACTGCTTTCTGTGTGCTAAAATTGGACCTAGACTCATATCTCTCACCACATGCTAAACTGAAATTGAAATATCAAGGATATAAATATTAGAAAAAATCAATTGGAACCTAGAATAGGTAAATCCTTGAAGGCATAGGTGTAGGCAAAGACTTTATAAACAAAACTCTAGTCGTTCAAGAAATATTGTGAAGAATCAACAGCTGGAATCATGTCAAATTAAAAGAAATGACTTTACACATGCAAAGAAATGACCAAGAGTGAAGAGATAACCCACAGAAAAGGAAAAAAAGTTTTTAATGTTACTACAGGTAATGGATTAACATCTAAGACATATAAAGGATTAAAAAAAATCAGATCCCCCAGATTTAAAGACCCAGTCCAAAATTGGCATCTAAATGAACAGACCCTTCTCAGAGAAATACAAACAGAAAAAAAGAGAAAGAAATAAAACAAAAAATGCTCAGCATCCCTAGTCATTTGACAAATTAAAGCTGAAATAATACTGAGATTCTGTTTTACTTCAGAAAGAACCATTATCACCAAGAAATCAACCAATCACAAAATGTAGGGAAGGCTATTGGGAAAAAAGCCCTAATACAACAGTATGGAAATTCCTCACAAGCCTAAAGCTACTGATTACATTTAACACAGCTGTGTTCTTTCTAGGTATCTCCCCCAAAGGGGAGCATCATATCACAATGACATATACACAACCACATTTATGGTAGCACAATTTATAATGGTGAAATCTTGCAAACAGCTGATATGCCTATCAAAAGGTGAATAGATTTAAAACTAGAGCATTATGTAGTGAGTACAACTCTGACATAAAGAAAAATAAACTTGGATCATTTGTAGTAATATGTATGCACCTTGAGATTGAGACAATATTTTTTTTTCTAATTTAGGGAAGGGTCTATAGGGTGTACAGGGTCTCACTATGTACATTGGACTTGTAGTGATTCCAGTTTTCAGCCTCCCAAACTCTGAGATTACAGGTGTGCACCATCATGCCCAGTCTCAATGGCCATCTCAGCAGCTGGTGCATCATGCCAGGGATCAAACCTGAGCCCTGTGCTCTGCCAAAGTAGTTTTTGACCATAATCTTAGGTGAAACAAATTGGACGCCCATGTTTAAATTCACATTGTTTCTCTTATGTAAGAAACCCAAAGTGTACATAAAAAGCATAGTGGAGGGGTAGATACTGGGAAATAGGAAGAACAGGTTCAAAAGGGATGGGGAACAAGGGAGGGAGGGTAAGGAAGGGAAAGAGAAGGAAAGGAAAGGGAAGAAGAATTGGGAAGAAAAAATGGAAACAAAGCTTGTGTCAGTGGGGACAGGAAGGGTTGAAGGGAGGGGAGAGATTAAAAACAAAAGCTATGTTGTGTATAGGAACAAGTTTCCTATGATGAATATGATCTATATGTAAGACAAGCATGTACTACTAAAAAATAAGGTTTAAAAATTTATATATAAAAAAGCTTTTCTTAACAGGGTAGGGTGGTCTGAGGTCAAAGGGTCACAGGTTTGAGCTCAGCCTCAAACTTTGGAATTTAGCGACTTCGTGAGGCCCTGTCTCAAAATCAGGAAAGAGCTGGAGAAGCAGCTCAGTGTGAAGGCCTTGGGTTCAAGGCCTTGTAAGGGGGGAGACAATTTCATGAAGATAATCAGTTAAGGAGCTGAGTGTGGCTTATAGCCTATACAGATCAACAGTCATGTAGGAATGTAATAAATGGCCCAGGCTTCTTACTTGTGTCTTCTTATAAAAGACATGCTGCAATATTTCTTTTTTTTTTTTTTTTTTTGTGGGACCAGGGTTCGAACTCACGACCTTGCACTTGCCCAGCAGGCACTTGTGCCTCGGAGCTATCTCCCCAGCCCCTTGCAATATTTCTTTAAAAGGAAAGAGAAAAGCATTTAGAAAAGAAATGTAAACCTGTTGTAATAGTTCCAGGGAAAGACACACGGTCTTCATTTAGATTGAAATTCCAAGTGGAAACAAATGTGTCTTGGAATCCTGAGGTCACAACGGACCTGCCTGTTAGACATGACTTTTCCATCCAACATCAATCTACTTTGGAAGCGTTCATGCTAAGCCCATCTCTGTGCCAACTGCTGGGGCGATGACCATGGGATCCAATGCTGTGAGCTTGGGTGCCAGTTGAATGCTCTGCCTTGCTTCCCTGTAACTTCTAGATTTGTCCATGATGTTTCTTGACTTTTGACTTAGCAAATACTAGGACCCTCTGCTCTATGTCATGTTGCTCTCAGGCCTGGGGAGTGGCCTTGCAGACACTGGTCTGCATTTGTCCCAGCCTGTCCCAGATTGTGTTTTGTTCTTTTTTTCTCCACAGAGTAACTGGGGCCATCTTTGCAAAACTCAAGTTGGATTGAATCTCTCCTGTTTCTATGTGGGTCACAAGTTTGAGATACTTCCTTTGTGCCTTTAAATGGTTTCCTGGATGTACATTTGATACATACAGAATCCTCAGTAACTTGTGCCCGGGTGCCATATCTGCTTTTCCTGATTTATCTCAACTATCTGTTTTTTTCACTCTAACCAGACTGACGTTGTGTTTGACTTTTTTTTTTTTTTTTTTTTTTTTTACCTCTTCAGAGATTTGGGACAAAACTATTTTTCCCTGCCCTCTACACTTTGGGCTTTGGTTAAAGTTACTTTTGATGTCACAGGCAAATATTTAGTTGGCATATGAGAAACACTGAATGAAGGCAATCTTGATACAAGTGTGTTGACTATCTTTGTGACATATTGCTGAATTTCTAAATGTTCACTTAAGCACAGCGGAGAACTTTTCTATAATATTCAGATTGGATTTCAAAGTTATCTTTCCCAGAATTGTGGACCTATGTTTTTGCTTTTTTTTTTTTTTTGCCCCAAGGATCAAACTCAGGATCTTGTACTTACCAGTCAAGCATGTAAGATAGAAGCCACTGAGTTACCTTCCTTGGAGCTGTGATTTGAAACAGTGTGTATTATTATGTCTTTTATATAGATGTCCCCCCCAGAGCCTCACGTGTCACAGAAGGGTTCTTTGGGGGTGGCTGGCTCCAGGGTGTGTGGTGATGGGATTGATTCATGACCTGGGCCTCATCTGGTAGGAGCTGTAAGGGCACATGGCCCAGCCATCCATCCATCATGGTGACACTGTCTCCACCTGAGGCCTGGCTTCAGCCCTACACCCATAGAAGAAGCCAGCATGAGCGCTCTTCTCCCCGCACTCAGCTGAAGGACAGAGTGTGTGGGCGGTGACCTCTGTGATATCAGAGTGAAGGATATGCAGAGAGTAATCTGCATGACAGAATTGAGATAGTATCTAGTATTTTGAGATTGGTACTTCAGCTCTGATGTGTAATCTTTTAAGCTTCAAGAAGTCAGAACCTCTAGCTCAAGGCTCAATCCTATTTATTTATTTATTTATTTATTTGATACAGGGTCTCACTATGCAGTTTGTACTTGTAGTGATCCTTCTTTCTGAGCCTCTTCAGTGCTGGGATTACAGGTGTGTACCACCATGCCTGATCTCGGGGCCAGCATGGCATTTGGTACTGGGGATTGAACACTGGTCCTTGTGCTTGTCAGGCAGGTACTTAGATCTCCAAGCTATCTCCCCAGGCCTCTCAATCCTTTCCTGTTCTGGCTCACACAAAATAACAGTGGAGATTGCAGGAGTCCGACATGCTGTCTTCAAAGATTACCACCAGTATCACAGCTGGGCCACTAGGCATTGTTTAAAGCCAATTGAAGGGATAAGAAAAAGTCCTAGTAGGCTCGGTACACATCAATACATTGGAAATAGGGTCAGGCACAGTGTAGTGGTTGGTGCATTGTGTCAACTTGGCGTGATGCCTGGTGGTCGATACACTTTATCAATTTGGCTGCCTGGCTGTTTCACACTGTGAGCCATGAGGGCCCTACCCCAGAATAACTCAGCTTGAACTTTGTCTCCTGGCTTCCTGCATAGACTTGTGAGTTTGGACTGTTTAGCTTTCTATAGCAGATTCTTCTGCCTTCCTTTTCAGACACAATGACTGACTGCTAGAGACTGTTAGGAACCAGTAGAAACTGGTTAAGACCAGTAGAGACCAGCAGGGATGGAACATTGCAATGAGTATAAAAGCCTTGGGATTTTAGTTGGCAGTGTGCAGACACTCTTAGCACATTTCCCCATCTAACTCTGGGACTTGCACATTTTGTATTATATCTTGGTACTTTTACCAAATGGTAGAGGGAGAAGGTAATTAACAATAAACCTATCATGCAAACATGCATAAAAGTACATGGCTTTACTGTTGTTATGTCACATAATTTTGCAACTTCTTTCCAGGCCATTGTTTTAGAAATCTCAGCATGTTAGAAATATAGCTCTTGGGGTTGGAGAGATAGAGTAGCAGTCTAAGCACCTGCCTGGCAAGTACAAGGACTCAAGTTTGATCCCTGGGACTGCATGCCATGCCCCTGTGCCAGCCACTGAAACCTCCTGTAATCCCCGCACTGGGGAGGCTGAGACAGGGGGAGTCTGACCTGTGTATCGAGATCCTGTACCAAATGAATGAATGAATGATAAAAAGAAGTATAGCTCTATATCTCTTTCACTATTATTTAGTTCTTCATGTTATGAAAATATATTTTGTTTATTCATCTTTCCACGTGATCGTTCCCAACAGGCGAGTGCTGTCTTCCCCACATCTAAAGGTGGGAATAGACACATGGGGAGAGTTAGTGGATTCTTCAGTTGTTACAGGGACTTAGGTCTAAGGTCTCTTAACCTCCCTGGAAGACTGTGTGTTACTAAGGTACTTAAATATCACGAACACAGATTCTCATCAACCCCTTCCATATGTGAAGCACTCTTGTGAACAGCCATCTGTTGGGAGTGGAGCGACAAAAGGAATGAACAGAAAAGGACTAAGTGCTTCAGCCTGGCAACTGGCTGCAGGATCCAGCTAGACTGAAGGACGTGGACAACTTGTGGTTCCGCGGGCTATGTGGAGCACGGGGTGCAAAGGCGATTCGCAGGTGGGAGGATCCCCCTGCCGGGCGGAAGGGTGACGTAGTTACAGAAAAGCCTTCGCCAGTCCGCAAGAGCATCCTGACTCGTCTTCTTCTTCCACTTCTGTCCTGCTAAGCACACTAAGTGATTTTTGAAAGCTGAAAATGAGATGGTGTCGCTAAGCTCTACCTGTAGTTCCTCTTGCTGGAACCGGCCAGCAAGATTCCCACTCTGGGACAGCCATACAGTATTTGCTCTTTCTTTTGTGTGTTTCTCGGGAAGGTCTCCCAGCAGGCTTCAAATCGCAGTCAGCCTGTTGGGGTGTTCCCTCTAGTGTTTCTGCCTACTCAGTGAGTCGCCAGCCGTTTTCCCGCTTAAGCTCTCATCCTTGCAACACTCAGTGAAAATTCTGGCGGGAGAACAGGAGAGTGTGTTGGCCACTAGGCGGAGCCCTTGTCTTTGCTCGCGGGTACTACGGATGCCTGCCTGTGGCTCTCACAGAGCATAGTTGCATTTGCTTTTAAGTAGGCTCCTTGGAAGCTGCCTTTTGTTTATCGTATCAAGAAAAGTTAATATTCAGCAAGTGACTATTATGTGAGAACCATTGTATTAAGTGCTTGTCCATATGTTTTCATGCAAAACTCACAATAACCCCATGAGGAAGCTGTTGCTCTCAATGTACAGGCCAGGACCCTGAGGTAACTGGGGAGGTCCCTCTAACACTCATGTCCTTCCTGTGGCCCTAGCATCCAGTGTTTCCAGCAGTTGTCAGCTCACGGGATGCTCCATAGTCAAGTTCCTGAAGATCCGTGAAGGAACTGACCCCCCCCCCCCGAAAAAAAAAAGCAAAACAAAACACAGGGCTGGAGGGGCCTGAGCTCAGTGCCATCAGACAAATGCTTTCCAGAAAAACCGGGAACCATTGCATCTGTCTTCAAAAGTTTTGAACAGCGTCCCAATTGCACAAAAAATAACACCAAGAATCAACAGATGGAACTGTATTAAAAAGCTTCTGCCCAGCAAAGGAAACAATGGGTTGAAGATACAACCTACAGAAGGGGAAAAAGTTGGCCAGCTACTCCTCAGATGGAGGACTACTATTTTAAAATGTAAATAAGAATTAGTCCCCTCAATATATAAGACCCTACTAAAAATGAAAACAATTGAAATGAACAAACATTTCTCACAAAAAGCACAAATGGTGACTAAATACATGAAAAATGTGCTATATCATGAGCTATAAGAATGTAAATTGAACAACACTGACATTACTCCAGAAAGAATAATTGTTATTTATCAAATAATACCAAATACTGGCAAGGATGAAGGCGAAAAGGAACACTTCAACATTTGGGGTAGGAATGTAAACTAGTAAAACCACTATCAAAATCCATAGGGAGAGTGCTCGAAAACTAAAAATGGGGATTTCATTTGATCTGGCTGTTTCCCTTATATGCATCTTCCTGTAAGTTGGAATCCTGCTATCACAATGACACACACGTACCCACCCTTACAGCAACATGACTCACTATAGCTGAATCTCAGTAGCAACCTAAATGTCTGTCAACAGATGAACAGACACAGAAAATGTGTAATTACACAGTGGAGTGCAGCTCAGCCATAAAGAAGAATAAATTGGAGCCATTTATAGGGACATGGATGTCCCCTGAGACCACAGTGTTAGTCAAATACATCGGACACACAAGCATAAATATCTCGTTTCTCATCTATGAAGACTTCAAAGTATAAAGGAAGAGCAAAATAGAAAACGTATACTGGGAAGTAAGGAGATAGACTCTTCTGAAATGAGAATTGGAAAAAAAAAAAGAGAAAAAGGAAGCTGAGGGGGTGAATGAAAGAGTTAGGCTGAGTGACGCTCCTGCACCTCCGCCCTAGGACGCGTGTACTCATTGTGCGCTGCAAACTCATCCTAATTTGAAAAAAATTTAAAAGCCCTCAGCGTGCCTTCCTGCCACCCTTGGTGAGGTGAGATTCCTTTCTTGTTTCCGGGGTCTTGGAGCACCAGCTTTTTATTTTTACCTTCCAGGAAAGCGGGCCAAGCAGTCACCTGCTGCTGGCCTGCTGTCTTCTCAGTGATGGCGCAGTGTCTGTCCCACTAGCTCCTTTTTTGCCATTAAATATTTTTTTTCTTTTTTAGGATGGGCCCCGCTTGGCAGGAGACCACACACGTGCTATGTCAGTGTATTTAAAAAGTGGGTAATTCATTTGTTAAATGAATACGGCAATTATTAATTTCAATTTATCCTGTTTATTGGGAACAGCTGTTCATTAACATTTATTTAACTGCTAATTTCAGAGCCAAACTAATTACCTCAAACACACAGCACTGTGGTATCCTGAGTGGAGAAGCACGCTGATAGCCTCGCGTGCCAGAATATAAAAATAGCTCGCTCTCCAGGGTCCTGTTCTGCAGGTGGCCAGGTGAGGGCGCTCCTCCATTGGCGTTCGCACCGCGCTGCCGGTGCCTTCGTTACGCTAATACTACAGGGTAGCTGAAGGCCGGGGTGGCCCGGACCGTGATAAAGACGAATGGAATGGGAAGATGTGAAAACATCCACATCTGTGGATACTGTATTTTGTGTTCTTCATGTATGACCAGCGTGTAGTTACGTGACTCTGTGAAGAGGAGGAGTGTTCTAAGCAGCGTGGTGTACGGGTGTGGCACCGAGGACAGGCCGGCAGAGAGAGAGAGAGAGAAGACCGCTGTGCGGCTGGAGGGCTCCCTGGTTCCCCTCCTAAGTGCAGAGCGTTTCCATCTTCCGATGCACAGACGGCCTCTGAGGCCAAATCTAATTTCCCATCATTTCTTTGATCCATTTAGTTGTTTCTCATTCGAAAACTTATGCAAAATTCTTATTCTTCTTATGCTTCCCTTTTCTTATTTTTATAATAAAAACATTGGATTTTATTTTCTGGGGAGTCTAAATATACCAGTAAACTTTTATGACCCATAATGTTAATATAATTTTATGATTTCTTTATTTTTTTGCGGGACTGGGGATGACTTTAAATTATGTGAGAAACACAAAACCTTCAGGACACATTAAAGCAGTAATTGTCATGTAGGAGCAATTTTTTAAAATTAAAAAAATAAAAGAAAAAAGCCATTTATTTATTTGTTTATTTGGTGCAGGCTGTCTCTATGCAGCTTGGGCTCATACCGATCCTTTTGTCTCAGCCTCCGCAGCACTGGGATTGTGTACAGGTACCACCAGTCTCGGTGGTCAGCTCATCCTGTGTAACCGGGGACTGCCCCTGGAGCCTTGCGCTTGCCAGGCAGGCAGTTAAATTGCTAAGTCATCTCCTCAGCCCCAGCAATTTTACTTTGGAGTTTTAAAAGTTTTTCTCCTTCCCTGTCTTCCTCATAAACCCTCTCACTGTGGGCTGGAGGCCCTTACCTTCAAGGTGAGGAACCTGTCCAAATGTGGCCCCAAGACCCTGTGATTCTGCATAATAGCAGCTGAGAGGTAGCCCCGGGGACTCTGATATACAGTGATGTAGTTTGAGAATTTGTAACTAGATCTTGTTTGTATTCAATAACTATTTCCATCACATAAGTGCCTGTATGCCTCCAACACAGGGACAGGGAGGGTAAAATCCCATTCCCCTGAGCCCTGGGCATCTAGGATTCTGTTTCAGCCCAGGAGAAGGACTTCTGAACCTGCACCTGGGAGAGAGGCAATGGAACCCTTCATGTGCCCTGAGGCTTTGTGCTGCCAGTGGATGTGCCCGCTTCAGCCCCTGGGCCCTGTGTTTGCTGTTCCTTGTTCAGTTTGTATGGGAAGCTGTGGTCTCAGCAGTTGTGGTAGCCATGTAAATAGCAGCAGCCAGCCAACTCCATGGCAGTCTTACTTCCTGTTCTCTGGGTTGTGCCTATGGTAGTTTATAACCTGGAAGCCAGACCTGTTTTAGTCAGCATTAATAAGATTCTGCTTGGTAACAAACAGTCTTGTTATATTAGGAGAGTTGTTTCTTACTTGTCCTGAATGCCCAGTGTGGGAGGCCTGAGGCCTGTGCTTTTTGGCCTCCCATGTTAGTATTAATAGGCAGCTGAATTAGATAGAAATGTTATAGGCAGTCAGGCAGGGCCAGGCCCTCAAGGACGACATGGAAGACAAGATGACTTTGCAACTATAAACAGACTGTGGGCTAGATCTCAAGACAAGAGTAAACAAATACAGCTACATACTTCCCTAGGGATGGGCATCAGGGATTGATATTCCAAGTAGGTATCAATTGCCTTGAAAGACCCCAACTGAGTCACTAACTCAACCCCCAACAGGAAGAGACTAAATTTAATCTATTTTACCTGAGCAATGGTGTTTGTTTTCTTTTCTGTTCTTTCCTTCCTCCCTTCCTTCCTTCCTTCCTTCCTTCCTTCCTTCCTTCCTTCCTTCCTTCCTTCCTTCCTTCCTTCTTTCTTTCTTTCTTTCGTTCTTTCTCTTTCTTTTTGTGGAACCAGGGATTGAACTCAAGCCCTTGTACTTACCAGACAAGTGCTTATCCTACAGAGCTATCTCCCCAGTGAGAAATAATGCTTGTAATCTCGTTGGTTGAGCGCAGTTTTGTCCCACCTCATACCCACCTAAGTGAGTTTCCATGTCTTCTCCTTAGACCCACCTCATTACATGGGTTTCCTCTATAGAAGAGACAGCTTCCTGGGGACACCCACCCAGGAGCCCCCTTCAGTCACTCTCTTGACTGGAGCTTTTTTCCCCCAAATTAATCTATTCTGCTCATAATCTCCGTTTGTTCCTAAAATTCATTCTTTGGTTTTAGAGAACACAAACTTGTCCCAGGTACTTTTCAGGTTGGGAGATCAGTTTTCCCTGTATTATTTGGAGGTCACCCACCCGAGATCAGGTTTTCTTCCTGCGTCATTAGTCTGTGGACTGATGGCGCAGACATCCCTTCAGTTTTTGCCATGAACCATGCCAGAGAGGTGCAAGGTCTAGGAGTGCTGTGCTGCCAGTGAAATGCTCGGGGCTGGAAACAATGCTGTCAGCTGCTCTGAAGAGTCATTGTCCAAGGACTGGGCAGATAGTTCAGCAGACTAAAGTGCTTGCTTAGGCAGATGCAAGGACAGGGGTTTGGTCCCAGGCATGCTGTGCCAGCCTGCTGCAAGGGCATGCTGAGATAGTGATTGAGATTGAGTGTGGTGGTACTTGCCTGTAATCCCAGCCTTTGGGAAGCTGGGAGAATCACTATGAGTCCAGCTATGCACTGAGACCCTGTTAGACCCTGTTGACCCTGTACTAAATATAGAGGAAAAAAAAAGTCAGTATCCAGGATGCAGCCAACCACAGAGGGACAAAGGAGCATCCACAGAAGGTGGGGGCTCGGTGTATTTATCGAGGAGCACTTAGGACTGTGGTGGAGCCCTAAATACAGCCTTTTAAAATCCAGTCAGAAAACTTGCAGTGATGTTTGTGGGCATCTAGCCTTAGAAGTAAGCCTCATTCCTCTCTGGAAACCAGGGATTTTTGTTTTCTTCTTTAATTTGTGTTTTGATTTTTAAATTTATTTTTTATTTTTATTCATGTTAATGAGAAAAGAAGATAAAATAGCCATGAAATGGTTTCAAAACAAGTTAGTAGGATGGATATAATAGTTAATACAATGAATATTGTCTTCATAGTAGTTATTCAGAGAACATGATGTAGACTTGATATCTTGTCTAAACCCTTCTTCAATTTGGATTGGAAAATATTATCTGATACAAGCTGTATATAAAGTTTCTTTTTTTTTTTTTTCTTGAATTGAGGACATGGTCTATAGGGTGTATAGGGTTTCACTATGTAGACTGGACTCATAGTGATCCGCTGTGTTCAGTTTCCCACGTGCAGGGACTGCAGGCACGTGCCACCACGCCTAGTCTCAAATTGCTGTCTCAGCATGTCCTGGGGTGGGGGAAGGTGGGGGGGTGAGGGGGTGGGGGTGTGGGGCCCACACAGCATCCTGGGGCTTAAGCTCCAGCCCCTTCACTCTGCTAACGCGGGTGCTTTAGTCTGCTGAACTATCTGCCCAGCCCTGTAAAGATCTTTTTTTATTATTATATTATATATTATAAAATATTTTGAAAAATATTTTTATTTTACCGGGCATGGTGGCTCACCCCTGTAATCCCAGCACTTGGGAGGCTGAGGCAGGAGGATTGGTGCGAGTTCGAGACCAGGCTGTGCTACAAAATTGAGCTCAAGGCCAGCCTCAACTGCATAGCAAGACCCTGTCTCAAAAAGACAAAAAAAAAAAAATTATTTAAATTTAACAATGGTTACATTACATATTTTCATCATCAGATCAGTTTAGATTAATAGATATAGGTATATAAGATTGATCAAACAATTAAACATTAACGCTTTCAATAAACATTACTTTTTTTTTTCTCCTTTTTTTGCCTTTTTTCTTTCCCCTTTCTTTTTTTAACCATTGACACATTGCATATTGTCCTCACAATAGTTCTACAGAGCACAGTGTGTGGGCATGATCCACCTTCTTATTGATGTTGCTAAGAAAAAAAAAAAGAAAATTCTTCTCTTTGAACTACGAGGAAGCAGATGCACACAGTCCAGTGTTCTACTATTGCAGTGGGCCACCAGTGAAGCTTGCAAGATCTTGAACTTGTATTAAGGTATCATGTTAAATAACGCTCTTTGAGATTGAATAATTGTGTGGCATTTTCTTTTTTTAAAAAATGTATTTAGTACAAGGTCTACAGGGTCTTCCTACATAGATTAGACTTGTAGTGAGTCTCATGTTTTCAGCCTCCCAAGTGCTGGAATTACAGGCATGTGCCACCACGCCCAGTGTCAGTCGCAGTCCCAGGGGGCCCAGGGGGCCCAGGGGGCAGGACCGGCACAGCGTGCCAATTGTGTAGCCTTTTCATGTTTGCAGGTTCCGCCTTACTCCTCTCCTTAGAGAAATGCAGCTCTCTTTATTCCTGTAACTATGTAGTACAGACTGACTGTGGTGGAGCCCTGCAGTTCCAGAGACCCTTCTCCACTCACCGTGCTTTCAGCCATCTGTTCAATGAAAGCATCACTAGAGTCACCCTCGCCCACCTCCTGCTGGCAGTAGGGCTCCAGGAAGCCCTAACCGTGTCCTACTGCGCCTCTTTTATTTGACCATTTCTAAACTGGACATGATAATTGTTGTTTTACAGAGTTGTGGGAAGCATAAAGCTGTTAAGTAGTAACTGGAATACTTCGACATTCTTCAGTGTGTTCCAAAGTGTAAGACATACATGGCCCCAAGGATGCAGATTATAGCATTTTTTTTTTTTTTTTTTGTCTTTTTGAGACAGGGTCTCACTATGCAGTTGAGGCTGGTCCTGAGCTCACTTTTGTAGCCCAGGCTGGTCTCGAACTCGCATCAATCCTCCTGCCTCAGCCTCCCGAGTGCTGGGATTACAGGCGTGAGCCACCACGCCCGGCTAGATTATAGCATTTAATGTAGACACAATTTAATTCACACAGGTATATTCATTTACTATATATATTTGAAGTTGGCTTATGATTGTTGCTCTTGTGTTGTGATGCGATTTCACTGTGTAGTTTAGGTTGGCCTTGAACTCACAGCAAACTTCTTGCCTCTGCCTCTTGAGTACTGCGATTACAGGTGTGCATCATCATGCCTCCTGTTGGTGTTTCTTTGAGACAAGGTCCCACTAGCTATGTGGCTCAGGCTGGCCTCGAGCTCACTATGCAGCCAACCTGGCATTGAACTTGGCAGTGATCCTCCTGCCTCAGCCTTCCCAGTGCTGGGATTATAGGCATGCACCACTGCACCAGAGTCCTTCAAAAAGTATTTGCTTAAACTTTGTTTTTTCATTAGTACATATTTGTGATATATACTGGTCACAAATATAGGCAATTTATTTCTGTAACAATATATCTTATTTCTTTTTTTCCCAATGTTCCTCCCCTTCCTTCACTCCTTGCTTCTCTATTTACACAAACTTTCACATTTTCCTTCTGTTTTTTCCTTTTCTCTTTCTTCCCTTCCCCTCTTCCCTCTTGTTCTCCATCCCTCTGAACCTTTTCTTCCTCCTTTCCAATATCTACTCCCCGTCATGCTCTTTATTTACCTGTTGAGTTTCACACACAAGAGGAACAATGAGCTATTTAAAGTTGTGTGTCCCATTTATTTATTTACCGTTGTGGTGTTGAGGTGCGTTCATTTTTTCGTACAAATGATTTGTTTATTTTTCTTTATGGCAGAGTACCATCTCATTGTATATAAATGTTACATTTGAAAAACTCATCTTTTGATGAGTAACTGGGCTATTTGTAGGATTTAGTTATTATAAATGGTGGTGCTATAAACATAGGTCTGCATGTATCCTTGTGATATGTTTTTAATTCTTTTGAGAAGTTACCTTGAAGAGGAGGAGCTGGCTCCAACAGAACCTTCAGTTTTAGGTTTTTGAGGAATCGCATATTGATTTTCACAGTGGTTGTACCAGTCTACAGTCCCACCAGCAGTGAAGAAGGCTTCCTGCTATCCTCGAGCCTTGCCAGCTTTTAGTTGGTTTCTTGATGACAACTGTTCTTTCTGGGATGAGATGGAATCTCAGTGTTGTTTTAGTTTGTATTCCTTGGATGGCTGGTGATGTTGGGAATTATTCATACATTTATTTACTATTTGTACCTCTCCATCTGAGAAGTGTCTATTTCAGATGCTCATTTTTTGGATTAGACCTTTAAATTTGAAGAGTCTGATTTTTAACAGAGTTCTTTATATAGGTAACAAAGGAGTCCTTTGTACATTCTAGTGTTAGTCCTGTGAATTATCCAGGAAGGGAATATTCCTTGTAACTCACTTGTCACCTTCTGAGAACAAAGCCTTGGTGCATTGTCCGTAGCCTGTGTCACCCCTTTTACACTTACTCATAGAAGTTAGGTAAAGGAAGTTTAAAAAGCCAGCTCAGGAAGTTAAGAAGTTTCTTCATTCACTGAAATTACTCCCATCTGTAGTTTTGTAGGTTCTTTAAGGATGGCCTCATTCATATCACCCAAGTTAGCCTGGTTTAATAACTTTCTCCCCTCAAATGTCCCAGGTGTGGTTGTGAGCACAGTGGTGGTGAAGTGGGCTGTTTGTTTTATCAAAGGCTCTAAAAGGCTCGCCATCACTGGCCTAGAAGTGCTTCACAAGACTGACTTGTACGCTCATAGGTCTTGCTGAATTTTACCAACTTGTAAATATTGTCTATAAATATGAAGGAAGACACATCTTCGCCAACAAATCAAATGACCTCCTCCTCTTCCCTCACAGTGGAGCTCTCTCTCCTGCTTCTTCTGTTGGTGCCACCATTGTGCTGGGCAGTTTTCAGCTATTAAGTGATTGGGAGTGGCTGCTTGGAGAATGGTGAGAAAAATTTCTAGGCTCTGAGAAGACAGGTATGGTGATTAGTTATGATGACTCACTAGGGGTCTAGGTTGGCAGGAGTTGGCAACCTGATAAACTCCTCAGCTACAATCACGATCTGGTCTTCTTTGTTAATTTTTATTTATTTGTTTTCTTATGTATTTAGTACAGGGTCTACAGGTTCTCATTACACAGATGAGACCCGTAATGATTCTCCTGTTTTCAGCCTCTGAAGTGCTGGATGCATGCTACCATGCCCAGTCTCATTTGCTGTGTCAGAGCAACCAGGGGTGGGACTGGCACAACATGGGGATTGAACCCCATTCCCCGCATTTTCACAAGCAGGCTGAGCTCTCCGGCTGGCCTCACAATCTGGTCTTCTTCCTGTCTCTGTGGACACCCGTTTCTCTTCTCTGACATTAGTTGCTTCATTATATATGTCTAGCCTCCATTTCTTTTTTTAAAGAATACAGAATATTATTAATAATAATAATACACCTGCATTAGAAACTCTACAAAATTGCACTAAACAAAGTAAAAGGAATTCAACAATGATTGCTTTACTGTATGATGCTATCTTCAAATTAGTTGTTCAGGTTGCCAGATATAAAGTACAAAATTGGTTTAAAAACAACAACAACAACAAAAAGTTATAAGAAATTTTAAAAAAAGGAATAAAAAGAAAAGAAATAAGTATCAATTTCTCCTTTCAAAAGACCACCAGATAATTATTCAAACTATCCTGCATATATCATATGTACCTAGATGTGTCTTTCTCCCCTTTTTTTATGAGCAGAATAGATTTATTATGAGAAAGAAGGCTTCTATCTGAAAGCCAGGACAGAAGGGGGACCCAAGAGGGTTGCCCCTATCTTTTCCCTTTATTTTCATTTTTTATTTATTTTATTAATTTTAATTAGAAAGAAATAACAATGAGACAGTTTCAAAACAGGTTGGTAGGGCAATTACAACAATTAATACTTTACGTACTGTTGTCTTCATAGTAGTTATTCCAAGCACAAGATGCAGACATGATAAGTTTTCTAAAAACTATGAGTGCAAATCTTTCTGCTCATTGAACTAAGAGAAAGTAGCTATATATATAGTCCATTAGCCCATAATAGTAGTGGGTTGTCAGCACAACTGGCAATGTCGGAAGCTGTTGACTTGAGGCTTTTACAGCTCAGCATATTAATATGGCTTTCCCTTTTATACCTCCTGGTTAGACTGTTCTGCTGGATGGTTAAGACCAAGATAAAGCAAGATCCACATCACAAAGAATGTAACTTTGCATCTGACAAGGTCAGTCATATCCCCTCAGGATTTACCCTGAAACCATGTATAGCTTTTTGTAGAACTTTTGTCAGTGTCAGCCATCTGGGTGAGCCATGACCATTGCTTGACCAATTTCTCCCTCCTGCACAGGGGAGATGGAAACACTTAGTTGCTAAGCCAGGATTTGTTTCCTGCATAGTTACCCTGGGCTCATGTTTGATATTTTGATTCATGCAGTCATTGTATGGGAAAACACATGCCTTTTTTTAAATTACAAAGTTCAAGCCTGTGTGTTAACTTCAGGAGGACCTCAGATCTGTCCTGCCTACACAGGGAACATGAGGTGAGTAGTTCAGCTCTCCCACTCAGCTGAGTGGGGCCGTGGGTTCTGGAACATGCTGGAGAGGTGGCCGTGTGAGAGCTCCCACTTCACCTTAAAGCAGCGGACGGTCTCACCTCACCCTCTATCGTGGGTATCAAGTGCAGTCCACCAGGGGCCTGAATAGTCTTAGTGTCACCTGTTCTTAGGTGTCTGTGTGTTGGCGGATGCGAGCTCGATCCTGCCCAAGGAAGCCCTCATGATGAATTCACCTAAGATGGGTCTACTTTTATCATCTGCTTGTATCACTCCTTGTGGCCAGAGGGGTAGCTATTAAAAATAATGCTAATTATAGCAATAATAATAGCTGTCATTTATTGGCCATCTGCCGCATTCTGGTAGGTTTCCGAGGGCTCTGTGTACATTATATCACATATTCTGCCTGAGAGTGCTACTGTCACAGATGTTTCTCACTGTGAGGAGGGTAGGTGGGTCTCTTGTGGACTGTTCATGTGTACTTTCTCCCTTGTGTGGGGAGCCCTGGTAAGGCCTTAGCTCCAGGGGTGTCCTGCTCCCTCCCTCCATCTCTAGCAGACAGATCCGCCAGTCAGTACCCCTTGCTTCCGCAGTCTTTGGACAAGAGCCAGGAGGCTGAGGGCGGGGCCGGGGTGGGAGAGTCTGCTGCGCAGCTGACAGCAGCATCTGGACAGATGTCTTGTTGCCCAGGCTCAGAGCACGTGTGCTCCTGCTGGCTCCCCCTGTGCGCACATCCGTCCTTCTGTAGATTTTAAAGTTCCTCCTTGACTTGAACCCTCTTGTCTGCAGCGCCCCAGCTCATCTATGAACCACAATCGGCTACTTTGCCTTCTTATGGCAGCGGAACCTGACCCTCAGATAAAGGGACTTGACCAAGGTCACATTTGGGCATTTCTCAGACCGAGACCCAATCTGGCAGAGGTCAGAGACCATAGTGTGCTCATGCTGCTGGCCTCTGCCAAGTGACAGTTGCTCAGCCCTGCCTGCCTTTCCCAGGAAGCCTCTTCACAGCACCCGGGAAATACCATGGGGTGTGCTGTTCTTCAGAAGAGACACACAGGTAGGTTTCTTCTCCATTTAGCAAGCCAGTAGCTGCTTGATTTCCCTGACTTGGGTTAATCTATAGATTCTAATGCACCCCGTCCCCCCAGCTTTTAATGTGTTTGGTACAAGGTCTGACTGCGCAGCTCAGACTTGTACTGGTCCGTCTGTTTTCAGCCTCTCCAGCACTGGGATTACAGGCATGCACCACCATGCCCGGTCTACTTCTCTCTTTCTTTAATCACCTTTTTTTCTCCTACTCCTTTTATATGCCGAAGTTGTAAACTCATGAGTGATTTTTAATTAAACACCATTTTCTTTTTTGTTTACCAAAAGCTAAAGTTCTGATTAAATAAAAGAGAAAAAGCCAACACTGAACTGCATAAAACTTTATCAGTTCAGCCCCAAGACTGGAAGCAGCCATAAAACAGTGACACACTGCAGATGAATTACATGCATTTATCAGCAAATGGGGCTGTGTATGTTAATGGGCTTGCCACACACACAGGCCGGGCTACAGCAGGCTCAGTTCATTAATGGGAGCCTGTGAAGAATGGACTCGCCGTGTTGAGGGCCTGCTGCAGCTCCCACAAGAGCAGCTGGCGAGGGCATTTTCCTGTGGAAGGAACTCTGCAGGATGGAGGTTGTAAGGGGCTGAACCTGAATGCAAACTTTGATCAGAGACAAACAAAGATCAAGTCCTGGGATGAGGCAATTGTTAAATCCTCAAGAAAACGTTTTGATATAGGTGGTATCGATTTTGTGTTATGGGTGAATATAGCGGGTAAGTAAAGTGAGATTCAGAAAGGGCAGTTGTTGGAGATTATGCAGGGAGGAGTCACTGGGCCAGGAGCCTGTTTTGCTCCAGAGCTCCATCCGGTGACGTGGGCAGGTTGCTGTGAAGCACTGGCCCTGATTCTGAGGTAGAGAACCTCTAGTGGTCAAAGGGTTCCAAAGATGGGTTCTGCAGCTAGAATGACCTTGTGTCACAGGCAGCTCTCACTGTCTACTAGTCCTCTGATTCATTCATTCTCTGAGCATAGGATTATGTTCATTACATGATGTTTTAGCCAGGTGGAGTAAGACACATAAGATTATAACAATACATGACCCAAAGAGGAACATATGTAGGCACCCATGGGTGTTGATATTGCTGTTATTACTATTATTATTGTCTCATTTTGCTTTGTAGGGTTACATATTTATTGTATTTATTTCCCCTTGTACATTTTGAATGAGGCAGGACTTGTGAATTCCACCTGAATATCATTCTAACTTTCCATGGTGTATTCTGTGTTGTTGCCACCACCAGTCCCACATATGGGAATGGGGATGGATCAAAGCTTGTTAAAAATTGCGTAGGACAGCTGATAAGATTCAAACATAGCTCAGTGAAAATGGCTCAGAGTTTAGGCCAGAGACACAGGTATAATGGAAAGTTCGAGTGGGCTTGCCTAGATTCACCCTGCAAGACCAAAGCCCCACCAGGGCAGGTGGTCCCTGCCTTCTCTCTCTTTGGCATGCTCTGTTGCTCTGTGTTACATAATTCCTAGGTGGGCTTTCTTTCAGGCCCACAAGGTCACAGCACCACAGCCTCTACTTCTCGTGGGCCCAGGGGAACTGCTGTACTACCCGTTGGCCTTACTTAGTTTTTTAAGTCATTTCTAAAACTTTATTTTGGGGTGGGCCAAATAGCTCAGTAGATTAAAGCACCTGCAAATAGGCACAGGGGCCAGGGGCTTTATTCCTTGCTGTACTGGCCCTGCCACCAGGGCATGATGAGACTGGGCATGGTGGTGCACACCTGTAATCCCAGCTCTTGAGAGGCTGTAAACAGGCAGATCACTACAAGTCTGATCTAGTAGTGAGACCATGAACACTCTAGTAGTGAGACCATGAACACCCTGTAGACCCTTCCCTAAAATGCAAAAAAAAATATATATATATTTTGACAACTAGATATTGGAATGGAATAATAATTTATTTACATTGTTGACTAAATTCGTTGTTAAAAGTTACCAGAAACTGTTTCCATGGATCTGATGCAATTCACATGTATTGTGCTCTAAACATATATAAAGAATGTAAACATATATAAAGAATGTAAAAATTATTTAAGAGGGGGCCCTCCACAAAGAACTCAACTAAACTGGAGAGAGAAGCATTCTCTAAAAGGAGTCAGGGTGGACCTTTTGTTAGTACTAGAGACTTGAACCCAAGGCGTTTTAACTAAACTACATCTCTACCCCCTATTTCTTTTCTAAGAAAAGCTTGAGATAGGGCCTTACTGAGTCGCTAAGTTGCCCAGGCTGAGCTTGAGCTTGAAATCTTCTTTATTCTGCCTCCCAGAGTGCTGGAATTACAGATGTGTGACACATACCCAGCTAGAATACTGGGCAGCAAAACTGATAAAATATTGACAGCAGGAACATAGTTTGTAGGGCTGGAGTTGGTTGTGGCCAAAATCTGATCAGAAGTAAAGATGGAAGCATTCGCTTCTGGCCTTCCCACCCCCTCCAGTCCTTACAACGTTTTCCCTCCTGTATTATTTGTAGAAGAGGCAATAAGGCAGTTCCTCAATGTGTGTAGAGAAGGAAAATTGCTCAAGGTTTGTGGGGTGGTCACACTGTGAACCATTTTGAATTTGTTCTGCTTTCATGACCATCCCAGATTATGTTGGATATACTTATTAATTCATGTGCTTTGTAAATCCTAGATGTCTTGTGAACCAAACAGTAATCACTGTTTTTGTTTTTTTGGTTTTTTTTTTTTTTTTTTTTTTTTTTTTTTTTTTTTTTTTTTTTTTTTTTTTTTTTTTTTTTTTTTTTTTTTTTTTTTTTTTTTTTTTTTTTTTTTTTTTTTTTTTGTCTTTTTGAGACAGGGTCTTGCTATGCAGTTGAGGCTGGCCTTGAGCTTACTTTTGTAGCCCAGGCTGATCTCGAACTCGCACCAATCCTCCTGACTCAGCCTCCCAAGTGCTGGGATAATCACCTTTTTTGAATGTGGCCTTCCAGTGCCTGTTGTGGGTAGCCACAGAAGGCAACAAATCAAGACCCTATCTATGTTCTACCCAGTATGCAACTTTTTACAGCAGCCACAGTAAAGTTTTCATTCTGTAGGTGGCATCAGTGTTTCACACTGACAATATTCTGAGCTCTTTTTCTTCTGTCTCAGCTTAGCAAAATAGCATTGAGGCCAATACTTAAGAATTTGAAATACAAAGACAATATGTTGAGTTATGCTCAATGCTGAATTTTTGTTTTATCCTGTTTTTATAAAGTCTTGAGGCTGTATCCTTTTTGTCTTTTTCTTTCTTTTCTAAAGTTCTGACAAAAGTAAGGGCCTTGTTATATAGTTTGGGTGTGGTTTGTCCCTCAGGGTTGCATGTATTGGAGGCTTGGGCTTCAGGGGTGGGAGCTATTGGATGTGAATGTGGATGTGGAACCTTTAGGAGGGGCTTACCTTTTTTATTTTAGGGAAGGGTTTAGAGGGTGTTCAGGGTCTCTCTGTTAGATCAGACTCGTAGTGATCTGCCTGTTTACAGCCTCCCAAGAGTTTGGATTACACGTGCACGCCACCATGCCCAGTCTTGGATCGGGGCTTAGTAGAATTGGGTCACTTGAGATCCTGACTTTGGGAGGATGTCTCCCTCTCTGCCATTTGCCAAAAGACCCATACTCAAAACTGAGTTGATTCTGGTACCATACACTTGACTGAAGAACTATGTGCTGAATTAAACACTTTCCTGTATAAAGTTAGCCTGTCCCCTGCATTTTGTTGCAATAGCAGAAAAAAAAAAAGATATGAATATCCATGTTTCTGTCTTAATGGACCTGTTTAGTAACTTAGGTGTGTGATCAACAGTGAAATTTCTGGGCCATGAAAGTGTTTTTAACTCTGCTGGAAGCTACCAGACTTTTTCTGAAAATATTTTACCATTTTCTGTTCTTCCCAGAAATGTGAGGGTTCTAGGTCTCTGTCTTATCCACACGAGGTAGCATCTCCATTAGCCACTTTTGTTGCATTCATTTTCTCCATATTTTCCCATTTTAATACATCTGACATTGAGCTACTGTTTAGGATTTATAGCAGAAGAAACTTAGCAGGCAGAAGGGTTTGCAGTAATGGCTCAGAGGCTTTCTTTAGTTGTTCAGATTCAAAATTAGCCTCACAGAAGAAATCTGTTTGCTGATGGTCATCTTCCCTGAGAGGCTTATTTCATAACACTGAAGATAAATTTGAAATAAATATAGATATCTCTTTTCTGGCTTAAGTATCTCAAAAAATGTTTATAATAACACAAAGCTTTGAAAAACAATTATTGTAAATGTAAAAGTTACTACACATTGTAACAGAAAACACTGAGACTTACACATGTGTTGGAATAGTTGAGAGCATTTTCTGGGCTCTAGGAGGCTAGAATGACCATTCAGGAACTCCATGAACTTCCTCTGAATGTAGAAAGAATCTATTTAATTCATACTTTAGGCAATGCATACATTTCAGTTAAGGAGACTAGAAGAAATAGAATTAACCAAATAGTAAACAAAGATGAAACCTTATTTTTCTTTGATTTTCCTAAAAGTATTTTACAAAAATTATACACTTGGGGCCCAGCAGGATGGCTCAGTGGTCTAAAGCACCTGCTTAGGAAAGCTTAGGCAGCTGCAGGGACCGTGATTCAATCCCCAGCACCACATGGTGCACCAGCCCTGTCCTCAGGGCAGGTTGAGCCAGCCATAAAAATAAATAAACAAACAAAAGTTCTGAAACAAGAAAAAAAATAAAATAAAAAAATTCTTAAAAAAATTATACACTTGCCTGGTTTTATTTTTTATTTTTTTAATTTAATATTTTTATTGTTTAAATTTAACAATGGTTATATTACATATTTTCATCATCAGATCAGTTACTTGCCTGGTTTTAAATTTAAAAGACTATAAACATAAATTCAGTAATTTCCTTCTACTCTGTATCATACCTGGAAGAATCTGATGTAGATGTGGCAGTTTCTCATGTCAACTTTAGAGATGTTCTACAAGCATAGAAGAAAATATACATATCTTCTTTTGCCTGGCTTTATTTTGGAGATTTGGGATTGAAACTAGGACCTTCACAGTGAGCGATGTCCCCAGTGCTCATTTTTTTTTTTTTTTTTTTTTTGTGGGACTGGGGTTTGAACTCATGACAGTACACTTGCCAGCCATGAAGCCATTTCTCAAGCACCCCCCCCCCTTTTTTTTTTTTTTTTTTTTTTTTTTTACTTTAAGGCAAGGTCTTACTAAGTTGCCCAGGTTAGGCTTGAACTTCTGATCCTCCTATTGCAGCCTCCCAGAATTCCAGGACCACAAGCACGTGGCACCATGCATGCATTGCCTCACCCTCTGTTTAAAAACACAAATGCAAATACATCAGGCTTACTGTTCAGTGCTCTGCATTCTTCGCTAAACGATTCAGTTCCACTTAGTTTGGAATTTTCCTCCTTTTGCTAAAGTAGTGTCACAGAGGCAAAGATGATAAGCAAAAGGTGAGGGCTGCTATCATGTCAACAAAACCATTCAAGGGCCCGGCAGGATGGCTCAGTGGTCTAAAGCACCTGCTTAGGAAGGCTTAGGGGGCTGCAGGGACCGTGATTCAATCCCCGGCACCACATGCTGAGCCAGTCTTGCCCTCGGGGCAGGCTGAGCCGGCCATAAAAAGAAATAAAATAAATAAATAAACAAACAAAAGTTCTGAAACAAGAAAAATTAAAAAAAGCAAAAAAGCAAAAAACAAAAAAACCAAAAAAACCCCCAAACCATCCAAGGTCAATAGGGATTCTAAAGAGTTTTACTTTCTAAACAATGCATGTGTGCTGGAGAAGAAATAACTAGATCATTATCTCAAATATCTGTATCTCTGAAAATGGTTCTGTCTGTCTGTCTGTCTGTCTGTCTGTCTGTCTGTCTGTCTCCCTCTGTCCCTCTGTTAGTTTCAGTTAATTCATGCTGGCTTTGAATTCAAGCTAGCCTTGTCATGGTGGTCCTTTTGCCTGTCTCCCAAGGGTTTAGATTACAGGTATGAGCCACCATGTCCAGAATTGTTTTCCTTTCTCTTTCTCTCTCCTTTTGTCTCTGTCTGTCTGTCTGTCTGTCTGTCTCCCTCTCTCTTCTTTTTTTGTCATCTTTTTGAGACAGGCTGTCACTTCGTAGTTCAGGCTGGCCTTGAACTCACTTTGTAGTCCAGCTTGCCCTCAGCTCCCAGGGATCCTCCTGCCTCAGCCTCCAGAGAGCTTGGATTACAGGTGTGTGCCACCATACCTAGCTTGATGTCAATTTGTTGATAGGCACCTTCATCACCTTGTGGAGAATGAAATCCTTAGGAGTTCTTTTTGTTGATGTAGCATCTAAATATTACCTGTCTCTAGAATACTGGTCCTGGAGCCCTTTAAGAAATTGACCACATCCATATAAGTACAGTTAAATTTGACTTTAGGGTATTAGGGACTATCTGCAGCTCCCTTTTGGAAGACTTTCTCATGCAAAAAGCCAGTTCTGGTATTGCTGTAACAGAAAGATAGTCTCTATTCTGTTGGAATTAATATACCTATCACTTTTATAAATTCAGAAAATTTACTAAGGAAGAAAACTAATTGCAACATCTGGGGACCATATAGACTTACCAGTGATTTCCATCCACCACTGACCCTCAAGTGATGTGTTTGTGTTTGGTCACTTAGAAATTTCCCTTGCAGTAGTGCAGCTGCTCAGGTAATTAATGGGCTTTGTTATCAGAATGCCAAGGTCTGGGAAAACAAGGTCAAATTCTTTTGTACCGGTTATCTAGTATTGGATAAGTCAGTCTTTCTGAACCTCCCTTTTACAGTTTTAGGGTGGTGTTAATAGCACTCTTCATGGCATGGAGTGAGGGTCATATGAGACAATGTAAAGTGATAGGAATAGTGTCTGGCATGAATAAAAGTTCATGTTTTTTGTCAGTTTTGTCCCAATGACTAGTCGTGTTCATATTTTGGAATTATACCCGATGAATCTATATGACATTCACCATTGCTGTAAAAGATAAACAATTTAATCGCCTTGAGACTGAGAAATTCAAGAACATAGACTGCCAAGTGGTGAAATTAGTTAGAAACATGTGGCTGAAATTCTTTTTTTTTTTTTTTAAAGAATTTTAAAAATTTATTTATTTATTTATTTTTTTGTTTCAGAACCTTTGTTTGTTTATTCACTCATTTTTATGGCTGGCTCAGCCCTCCCCGAGGGTAGGGCTGGCGCAGCATGTGGTGCTGGGGATCGAAGCGCGGTCCCTGCAGCCGCCCAGGCTTTCCCATGCAGGCGCTTTAGAACACTGAGCCATCCCGCCGGGCCCTGTGGCTGAAATTCTATTGGCCACTTGGAGAATGAATTTTTACAGGGATACTAGAAATATTAAAGAAGCCATCCTAAATTCATACATATGGATCTTCTTACTGAAGAAAACTTTTTATCAACAGTATTCTTAACCAGATATGTTAAATGGGGTCTTAGGCATGAAAGCCGACTGAAATACATCCTGAAATTATAATGTATGGTTTTCCCAGGGTTGCTCATATGAAGGCTGAGAATTAAGAGGGTGTTTAGAAGTTTTGAGGAATTTATTCATAGTCACATGACTTATTGAAAACACCATGTTTCCCCAGTGTGGGAATCTTCCCTAGTTTTCTTATTCTCAAGACTAAAACTTTAACCTGTAATCTACTTGCCTTCTGACCCAAACAAGGAACAACTGAGTAGACTTTCTGAAAATTAAGAGTATCTTTGCCAACCTCGGTGTGTGTGTCTCTGTGTTTGTGTGTCCAAATGTGTCTGTGTGTCTCCGCATGTGTTTCTGCATCAGTATCTTCCCCCTAGTCATCTTATGGTTGAGGAGAGAGCCTGAGAAATAAGGGCATGAGAAGTCCATTTATCACAGGGATCCACTTCTTCCACCTGACTAGTGGCTCCCCAGGGAGTCTTAACAAGGTGCAGCTGAGTCCAAGTTCTTCTCCCCACCCCCAAAACAATCTTGGCAACACTATAATTTGAAGCTGTTCTATTGCCTTCACCCCCAGGCTGTGTGGCCCATCCCTCCCCCATCAGGGATGTGGGCAAAGGAAGCATTAAAATAGATAGATTGATGGCCTTGTGATCACATCGATCTTCATACGTGTTGAATCTTATGTCAATTATTCATCATTCAGAGATATCATTGCAGGGAAAAATCACATTAAGAGGAGCTTGGAAAACTAAAGGTTATAAATTCCAACGCAGCACAGTGATTGGTGGCTTTGGAGTTCAGTGCCAGCTCCTCTGTATCCACATTAGAATGCAGGCATCTGTGACCTTCTCTCAGGATTCCCTCCACAGCTTCACCCCACACGCATAGAACCAGCTTGCCAGACATGGAAGAGAACTGAATCAATCTGTAAACAAGAGCACTCTTAAATTAGATTTTCTTGTAATTCTGGTGTCACCTTGAGTTTGATGTTTTGAAGAAAATGTGCTTTTCTCATTTTACAGCCTGAGATGATACAAAAAATGATTGCCTGAGAAGACGGCAAATGCTTTTAGTTAAATATAACTCAGTCCAGCATATCAGAGTGGTTGGCAGACAGAATGTGGGTGACATAGACGGCTGCCAGGCAGTGACTCAACCTCTCCAAACCCACCTTTCCTCATTTTGCAAGCCAGGAATGGTGCTGCTTCCAGCGAAGATTAAATTACTTCATCTAAATTGCATAATTCCTAGTCCTTGACCTCCCAGAGCTGCCCATTTCTTTATGACACATATCGTGGGAGGGCCAGCAAACTGTTGCTTGAATCTCTGAAAGTTCCTGGGTGAGCCTGGGATGTCTCTGGAAGGCTCGGCACTGCAGATGTTTGTGCTGGACACCTGGTCTGAATGTCTTCACTTTCCCAGCACCCTCCTGCGGAAGATGTGACTCTCTTGGATCATACTCTCAAAAAGTTCACAGGGACTGCCTGTTCACCCATCCACTCACTACGTCCTCCTTGAGCTCCTGGTTTGTGTATGGAGGAGCAGTTGTTTCTGAGATGAGTGTTTCTTCTCTCAGGGAGCCTCCATTCCATGAGGAAAGGCAATGAACACACACAAAAGGATGTGCCAGGCGGCAGTGGATGCTATGAAGGTGATACATGGGGAGCACTGGGAGGTCAGGGAAGGCTTTTTAAGGAGGTGACTGTAAAGCCATGATCTGAACGAGAAGGCAGAGCCTGTTATGAAAGGACCTGGAGGAGAAGCATCCTAGGCAAAAAGGGCGACAAGCTCAAGCCTTATGTGTAAGAAAACTGAATCAAGAAGCTGAAGGAAAGGGGTGTGGCAGGAAAATGCAGGATAAGGTGATCTGAGAGGAATGCAGTCTGGCACTCAGAGGCTTTGATATGCGATCTGTTTCCTTTATAGGTGGTCTGTTTCTTTTCTCTAACAGCTCGTAATATTCTCTGTGAAATTTCTTGGATCTTGGTTATTGTATGTCTGTGTGCAGACTTATTTTCATCATGGCTAATTTGAAGTCTATATACCTCATTTACCTGTATGTTAGATTCTGATCTCGTGTGTGGGAAATTTTCTGCAAATAGTCTTTTTATGTCATTTGTGTTGATTTCTGCTTTTTCATTGACATCTATCAGTTTTATATACTTTTATATACTTCTTCTTTGTATAATTCTGTTGAATTGTTATTTCTTGATCTCTTGTTATTTAGATTTATTTTTATTTTTTGAGACAAGTTCTTTCTTTCTTTCTTTTTTTTTTTTTTGTGGGACCGGGGTTCGAACTCACAACCTTGCACTTGCCAGGCAGGCATTTGTGCCATGCAGCTATCTCCTCTGCACTGAGCTATTTGGTCAGCCCTGAAATTTTATATAGTTTCTAAAGTTTTTTTAAACTATTTTGTAGTCTTAAAAAAATATACAATAGCACAGAGTAAATATTCCTACTTCAAAAGGGAGTAAGTGAGAAATAGGAAGCAAGTCAAAGCAAGAAAGGCAAATGTTAAGTCCTGTAGTTCTGTGCTTGGCCCCTTGGCAAGCTGTAGTGAGATGTGACCTCTTACAGCATTACCTGTTGGTTGGAGCCACCATGCTCTCAGTCCTAGGCTGGCTTTACTTAGTTCCATGGTTATTCCAAGTAGGCACTTCAAATTCCTGAAAGAGCTGACTTTTTTGGGTTTTCTCTTGTACCTTTGACAACTTGAAGTTTTACTCACAGCATAGCTTGACAGGTACTGAGACCTTGACACTCTTGTTTGTTTGGTCTCTCAGGCTTTCTTTGGAAATTGGGGTACAAGTCTCCATTACTCTATAATTCTTGTATTTTTTGTTGCTGTTGTTGTTTTTTGGACAGGGTCTTTCTAGGTTGCTCAGGCTAGCCTTAAGCTCACTATGTAGACCATGCTACCTTCAAATTTATGGTAGTCCTTTCCGTCTTAGCCTCTTGAGTTACTGGGTTTGCAAGCATGTAACGCCACACCTGGTTTATATGCCTGAAAAACCAGTACCACATGCACAGTGCCAAAGCCTGTCTCCAGCTTGAGCAGTAGCAAAGCACCGTTGGACCATGGCTACAAAGACTCATGCATGTCTAGATAGCTGAACTCAGGGAAACACTAGGCAGCTCTTTGATTTTATTTCATTTTTATTTTTTTCTAGGCAGCTCATAATGGGCACAATCCCCTAGGCTCTCTTGTCAAAGCAGTCTTTTGAAGGAATTTATCCTTTTACAGCCTAGAGCCAGTGATGGTTAGGATCTGACCAACTCCTGAAAGACTGTTAAGCCATCTTTCCTATTATCTTAAGGTAAAGTATTTGACTTGAAAAAAAAAAATCAAATTGTTTTAGCAGCTATGTTCTTCCTGGCCCAGACATTACAGATGGTTTATTCTTGGTGAAACTGTAAATTTTTTAATACAGGTTTTGGCTCTTTTTGCTTCTTCTTCTCAAAAGTAGGCAGTGGTACTCATGTCATAGCCTGGGCCTGGTTGATGTCTTAGGCAATCAAATGTAAATAAATTCTTTGTCAAAATAAAACACATGTTGCTCTGGCCAGAATTACTCATTAATCTCTGTTCATATCAATGTAGGGCTCCAGATCTTTTGAAACTCCTCTGGAAAAACAAGTTCAAATGCTTTTGAACCATATGGTCAGAACCTCACTCTTGGTACCAATTTTTTACGTTAGTCAGCTTTCTTATTTCTGAGATAGTACCCACAACTCAAATTGAGAGAGGTTCATTTGGCTTACAGTTTCTAGTGGGTTCAGTCTATGGTTGGCTGACCACAAGGCAGAAATGGCATGGTAGAAAGTCATAGCAGAGAAAGGCTGTTTAATCCACAGCAGCCAGGAAACAAGCAGAGAAGGACAGAACTGGGGACAATATATGCTTCCAGGTCATGTCTCATATAACTTGCCTTCTCTGACCAGACCCAACCTCCAATCAGGAGACTTTTGAGGGTAATTGTAGATTTAAATCATAACAAACGAATATGGAAAAGTTTTCAAGTCATTATTATGCTAACATCTATTGTGACACTTTGGAGAGAAATCATTGTCATATTTATATGACCACAAGGTTTCCCTTTACACTTTTCCCCAAGACCTTCTTAAAAGATTTTTATTTCACCAAGTGATACTTGTTACTTATGCCATACTTATTAGGAGCCTCCAGCTTCAAGATGTTAGATATTTCCTCTAGTTGCATGAGCTGGGTATATAGCTTTAAGGCTAATTTTCTATACCTGTAACATGTAAAAACCATTCCACTTGCAAATTTGTTAGGAGACCTAAAAGATATTGTTCAGAAAAAAAGTAAATTGTGTGGTATTGGCATTTTTCTTACTATTGTTTTTACTAATTTAAATAAAAATCTTGGTGCTTATGCAGCTGAAACACATAGTGGACCCTAGTATTCTGTTACATTCAGCTGGTTATAGAATTAGAGAAGTGTAAAGAAGCTTAGAGAATTTTTCTACAACCTCTTGAAGTAAGTGGAGCAAAAAGATTTGAAATGATCTTAAGTAAGATTTTTTGGTGGCTATATATCTCAGAAGGTGTTTTAAGAAGTATTAGCCATACGGTCCACTCAGAGGATGATTCTTTGGTCCTCTAACCAATACATGTTGAACATTAAATCCCCTGCTTATGAATTCATAACTCATCTGCACAGCATAGGCTCTTATGAGTCCTGTAATAAAAAATCCTGCCAGACCTTGGTTATTACAGAATTTTCTACTTGATCTAGAGAACACTTTTGTCTACATATCTTATTAATCCATAGAATTGATGTTCTTTAGAGAACATCAATTTGGCTAAAGGAAGCCACATCTGACACAAAGTCTTGATTCCTTGAGACAATTCCCAGAAGTAGAGGCTGAAGCAGCCCCAAAGGCCCCTCCTGATCAGGGCTGAGGCTGAAGGCCCTCAGCAAGTGGTTGCAGATCCTTGGCTGCCCACCCCTCCCTCTAGCCATGAGCAGTGTCTGAGCTCCTTCTGACTTCAGGCTTCTGCTCATCGGGGATATAAAGATTCTCATCAGGCTATGATCAGTAGCTTTAAGTAAGAAATCTCCTGGAACCCAAGGGATTTTATTAACAGGAGGCTTGTCTGGCTTTGGAGATTGGTAGGTGAATTTCAGCCAAGAGAATCAAAAGAAACGGGATTTTCCCTTTTCTATTTCTTTTGCCTTGGGCTTGGAGATCTGTGTATGCTGAGCATATTTGGCTGGGGAGGGCTAGCAGGAAGTTAAAAATGAAGACAGAAAGCCATTGAAATGCAGAATAACGTACAGTAATTTCTTCCTTTTAAAAAGAAAAAAAAAAACAGAATAATTTGTGAGATAAATAGAAAAGCTCTTAAGTGAAAGATAACCTGGTAGATTGTGTCTAGGAAATCTGTCGGAGATTTTGCCTTTCAGTGTGACAGCAGGATGGAAGCTGATAACCACACCACTGGATTCCTGTTTTTTCTCATCTCTCTATCATCAAGAGAGGCCTTGATGCGGGGTGGGGGGGGTGGGGGGGTGGGTAGATCTTCTTTAAATTTCAAGTGTGGACTCTTATGCATCATCGTGTTTTAATAAAGCTCTATAACCAGTGTCTTTTTCTGAGTTATAATTTTGAGTTATGGTAAGAGAAGGAAGAGGATTGTACCAGTGCTCTTACAGAATAAGTGGCTTGTAAAAGCAGACAGAGGGACTTAAAATCTGCAGAAGCACCATTTACTCTGTGGTCCAGAGAGGCTTAGAGTTTCAGATATTTGAGCTTAGGGCTCAACAACTCAAGCTGGAGGTGGTGAATCCAAAGGCCTTTGCACTTTGTAAAAACCATGTTTTGTGAATCTCTGTTACAGTGTTTTTCATGTAGCATTGCAATGTCATGTTATGATTCTCTGAGCTGTTACCCCGTGGGAGAACCTGGGTGATCCCAGGGAGGCAGAAGGTCAGGGAATTCAGAGAAGAGATCCAAGAGCCTAGCGGGGTGTGAGAGCTTAATGCATAGAAGTAATCTATTACATAACATATCCCTCTAGTTATTGAATTTTGAAGATAGCTAAGCATGGATTTTATGATTTTTCCCCATGAAGTATATGAGGTAATGTATAATTGACTCCATGAAACCATTCTACAAGTCACATTTTAAAAACATGGTGTACGTGATATATATATATATATATATATATATATCTGTATATTTACATATATATGCTTTCATGTTAATTAAAGGAAATTAATTAAAAGTTACTGTACATGGTAAAATTTGAATACTATAAATAGGTATTCAGTAAAAATTTCTCTCCTCCTCTGAACTCCAGTGCCCCAGTTTCTTTTTTTGTTGTTGCTGTTAGAGAATTAGTATTTAGTATTTCTTTCAGAAAGATTAAAGGCTTATATAAGGTATATATATTGGATTTCTTCTCTTATTTATTTTGCATTGAAAACCAATAATTTATCAAAAACACCACGAATGTGTGCGAGAGACCGTGTCGCGATAGACAGGGCAGCTGCAGGAGGGTGCACAGGGAAGAGATTGTGTCAGGAGGATTGGGTGGCTCCTCTCTGCCATCTGTAAGGGGAGGCTAGATATTCTTGATGCGCAGGCGCAGCTTGTGGCGCCGCAGGTGGTTGTAGAGAGACTGCGCATAGGTGAAGATCCCTTTGGGGTTGGGCTTCTTCGCTATGATGATGTCCTCCACCTCCACCAGGGGCACGCAGCCCACCAACATATCAGCAGATGAGAAGACAGACTTCACAGTTTTGGCGCCAGTTCTGTGGGCCAAGCTGCCCATAGTCAAAGGCCTTGGGGGAGAAGTTGTGTCCCAGGGCACAGAAAGCCATCCCATCGCTCCAGCTGGAGGAGAAGTTCTGGGTGTCAACAGCCTCATAGCCTCGTGTCCTCGCTCGGCACCTGTCCAGCAACATCTGCTTGATGCTGTTGGCATTGGGAACCCCGACACTGATGGAGTGCTGCACAGCTGGAAGGTCCACCAGGGCTGCTGGAGGCACCCTCCTTCTCCAGCTTCTCAGTCATGGCCTTGTGTGCTTGGGATGCTCAGGTCTTGGGCAGATTCTGTGCCTTCATCAGTTTCTTCTTCCTCTTCCTCTTCCTCTTCCTCTTCCTCTTCCTCTTCCTCTTCCTCTTCCTCTTCCTCTTCCTCTTCCTCTTCTTCTTCTTCTTCTTCTTCTTCTTCTTCTTCTTCTTCTTCTTCTTCTTCTTCTTCTTCTTCTTCTTCTTCTTCTTCCTGTCCTCTCTGTCAAAGATGCTGCCCATTTTCTTAGATGAAGAAGAGGAAGAGTAGAAAGTCTTGGTTTCCACTGCCATTCTCCGAATGTCTCACAAAACTTGACTCCACAGTGATGGTGTGGGCTGTCAGTGTACCATCATTGGAAAGGACAAGCCGCTCAGTCTTGGTAATAGTTTTGACAGTAGAGCCATCAGCTGCCCTCTGGCTGTGCTTCCTGGTGGTTTCGGTGGATGTGTTCCTTTGACTCTCCTCTGGCCAGGCTCTGCCTCCTGTAGTTATTTCCGTTCTTTGTCTCCTGGTCTCTCTTTCTTTGTCTGAGCTCATGTAGTGTAGGTGGGATGTGCTTCCCCTCCTCAGAGTCTGTACTCTGATCCAGTATCTCGTCCAAGACTCCTTCATCCTCAATGGCCATCAACTCTCAGTGCTCAGTGGGCTCTGCCCTGTGGTGCCTTGTCTGCGTGAGTCTGAGTACTTTCTCTTGGTTCAATGAGAAGAAATTTGGTTGTACCAATAATGATTTGAAAAATTATAGCATCTACACCCTGTGCTCTGCATAACTAATAGCACAACAATATCCATTGTATCAAATACTGAAATGTACTACTAACGCGTTTTGAAACTGTCACATTGTTATACATTGCTATTTCTTTTTTTTTTTTTTTTCATTAAACTTAGTTTTAATGGGTCTCAAAATTCTGTGACAGATTTTTGGTCAAGTTGTTTCCATTAAAAAGTATTGATTTTAAAAACTACCAACTTAAAAACTGCCACACCAAAAAATGGTTCACAGAACATTCTTTTCCTTCTGAAGATTTTATGATGTGTTGTTATCATTAACCAGTCTTTCACTATTAAACTTAAGTGACCAATTAGGAGAAACAGTTCTGAGACCAGTCTTCCACCACTGATTAAGACTGGGGTGGCAGGTGTTAGGGGTAATATTCATTTAGCCTTCTGAGCTTTCTGGGCGGACTTGGTGACCTTGGCAGCTCCAGTAGCCTTCTTGTCCACAGCTTTGATGATGCCCACATCAACTGTCTGTCTCATATCACAAACAGCGAAATGACCCAGAGGTGGGTAGTCAGAGAAGCTGTCGACACACATGGGCTTGCCTGGAACCAGGTCAACAATGGCAGCATCACCAGATTTCAAAAACTTGGGCCCATCTTCCATCTTCTTACCAGACCGGCGATCAATCTTTTCTTTCAGCTCAGCAAACTTGCAAGCAATATGAGCTGTGTGACAATCCAGAACAGGGGCATAGCCGGCACTGATCTGGCCAGGATGGTTCAGGATAATCACCTGAGCAGTGAAACCAGCTGCTTCCATTGGTGGGTCGTTTTTGCTGTCACCAGCAACATTGCCATGACAGACATCTTTGACAGACACGTTCTTGACGTTGAAGCCCACATTGTCCCCAGGAAGAGCTTCACTCAAAGCTTCATAGTGCATTTCAACAGACTTGACTTCAGTCGTGACGTTGACTGGAGCAAAGGTGACCACCATGCCGGGTTTGAGAATGCCAGTCTCCACTCGGTCCACAGGAACAGTGCCAATACCACCAATTTTTTAGACATCCTGGAGTGGCAGCAGCAAAGGCTTGTCAGTTGGGCGAGTGGGTGGAAGGATGCAATCCAAAGCTTCAAGCAGGGTGGTTCCACTGGCATTGACATCTTTACGGGTGGCCTTCCATCCTTTGAACCAAGGCATGTGAGCACTTGGCTCCAGCATGTTGTCACCATTCCAGCCAGAAATTGGCACAAAGGTTACAGTTTTGGGGTTGTAGGTGATTTTCTTAATGTAGGTGCTGACTTCCTTAACAATTTCCTTGTATCCCTTCTGACTGTAGGGTGGCTCCATGGAATCCATCTTGTTATCACCGACAATTAGTTGTTTCACACCAAGGGTGTAAGCCAGAAGGGCATGCTCACGGGTCTGCCTGTTCTTGGAGATACCAGCTTTGAATTCACCAACGCCAGCAGCAACAATCAGGACAGCACAGTCAGCCTGAGATGTGCCTGTAATCATGCTTTTTTTTTGCCTTTTTGAGACAGGGTCTCCCTATGTAGTTCAGGCTGGCCTTGAGCTCACTCTTGTAGCCCAGGCTGGTATTGAACTCACAGCAATCCTCCTGCCTCAGCTTCCCGAGTGCTGGGATTACAGGCGTGTGCCACCACGCCCAGCTTGTAATCATGTTTTTGATGAAGTTTCTGTGTCCAGGGGCATCAATGATGGTCACGTAATACTTGCTGGTCTCAAATTTCCACAGGGAGCTATCAATGGTAATACCACGCTCATCTCTGGCTTTCAGCTTGTCCAAGACCCAGGCATACTTGAAGGAACCCTTCCCCATCTCAACAGCCTCCTTCTCAAATTTTTCAATGGTTCTTTTGTTGATGCCACCACATTTGTAGATCAGATGGCTGGTGGTGGTGGACTTCCTGGAGTCCTCGTGTCTGATGATGACGATGTTAATGTGAGTCTTTTTCTTTCCCATGTTGGCTTTGATTTAGTGGTGGGTTTCACTACACCTGTGCTCTTGCGGCAAACCCATTGCAAAAAAGCTATTTCTTACTAAAAGTAATAAAAAAAGAAGTTGTGGCTGGAGGAGCAGAGGCTTGGGTTCCCAGGGCCCCTTGGCAACCGTCCGCTGCACTCCGCTAGTGCCTTGAGTCCAGCCACTCCAGCCGCCTCCTTTTCTTCTATTTTAAACACAAATGTAACCCTGCTGTGTTTATAATTCATCTCAGTTCTCCACTTAATGTTTGACAGCTGGTTCTATCTCTGTTCAAGTAGAGTTACTAGAGTAGTATGCTCTACTCTAGCATACACAAAGTTTTTATTTATGCAAGGATCATACCTGATCTTCCAGTCCCCTCTGGATGGATACTTAGATTGTTTGCTGTTTTTCATTACTAGTAACAGTGCTGCTATATATACCTTTGAGCATACATCCTTGCGTACCCATATACCTGTACAGAATATGCCAATAAAAGTAAAATCTATGGTCCAAAGAGAATGTGAGTTTTGGAATTCAGTGGTATCAAGTAACATACTAGAGTTTCATTTCCTTTTTTTTTTTGTCTTTTTGAGACAGTGTCTTGCTATGCAATTCGGGCTGGCCTTGAGCCACTTTTGTAGCCCAGGCTGGTCTCAAACTCACACTGATACTCCTGCCTCAGCCTCCCGCGTGCTGGGATTACAGGCATGTGCCACCATGCCCAGCAGCTACATTTCCTTTTATAAGCCTGAACCCGTGGTCCCTGGTTGAATTGGGATCTGTAGAAAGGATAAGATAATGAGGGATGTGAATAGAATTTTCAGAAGAGAAGAATTTGTGTAAAAACTTAGGTTCAAGAATGAAAGCGACATGTTTGGAAAGTACAAAGAGACCAACTATATTAATAACTGAGTTATTGAATCCTTACCCCATTTTAAGTGATTTATGTATAGTGATCTTTTAACCCTCACAATGATTTCAGGTGTTGGGCTCCATTATTATTGCCCCTTGATAGATGAGGGCTGCAAATCCTAGTGAAATTAAGTAATTGATCCAAGGTCACATAACCTAAAAAGTGACAGGAGCTAGGACTGGCCACCTTCATAGCTTGAGCACTCAGGTAGTGGGTTATATTGGGTGAGCGTGTGTGTATGTGTGTTTTACAAGAATATCAAACTCTACTAGAGTTTAACCAAACAATCAGATGTTATTTAATATAAGGGATTTTTGAGGCTCTTCACCTTATGCTTCACCTTACACAGAGATTTCTTGTAAAGCACCTCTGGCTGGTGTGTCAGTCTCCTGGGGTCTGCTTAAAGGTCCTGGCACTTCTGTTTTAAAGCAGTAGTAAGGTTTCCCTGTAATTAAAGGCTTCTCTGGCTGTGAAATGTTCCCATTGTATTTCTAATTCCACATAGAGCCCACAAATGCCTTAAAAGTGACCTAACTTCTGTTCTTCCCTCACCCAGTCTGACTGGCACCTCTGAGAAGATGGGATATCTGGATCTAGCTATGCTGGGCATGGCAGCACATGCCTTTAATCCCAGCATTGGAGTCTGAAGCAGAAGGGTTGCTATATGAAGCCAGCCTGAACTATGTAGTGAGATCCTGTCTCAAAAAACCAAACCAGACCAAATCAAATCAAAGGAAACAAAATGAAATAAAAAGAGAAGAAAAGTGTGACCAGTGGTTGGATGTGATAATGAAAAACTTACTCATATTGAGATGAAAATTGGTTTTATTCATCTTCCATAACATTAGATTCTGCTTTGAGTTCTCTGTGGTAGACAAGAGGACAGTAGAGTGTTACTTAGAATAAAAATCATGTATTTATCTACCTTTGGGCTTAAAGTCTGTCAAGTTTCTGTTTTTGGTCTGATATGTGAATCCCAGGTACAAGTAGCCTTTGGCCAGTGATACCATTTCTGTGGCCCCAAGGTTTGAGTTTACTGAGACTGAGCAGAGATTCTGCCTCTGACCTTTTCGTTGTTGTTTGCTTTTGTTGTTTTGAGACAAGGTCTCACTATGGCCTTGAACTCATTTTGTACCCCAGGCTGGCCTTAAATATGCAGTGATCTGCCTCTCTCTGCCTCCTGAGTGCTGGGACTACAGGTGTGTGCTATACCCAGTCAACTCTTTCTTTCTTTCTTTCTTTCTTTCTTTCTTTCTTTCTTTCTTTCTTTCTTGCTTGCTTGCTTGCTTGCTTGCTTGCTTGCTTGCTTGCTTGTATTTTTAAGACAATGTCTTGCTATGCAGTTCAGCCTGACCTTGAGCTCACTTCTGTAGCCTAGGTTGGTCTCGAACTCACACCGATCTTCCTGCCTCAGCCTCCCAAATGCTGGGATTACAGGCATGTGCCATCATACCTGGCTCTATATTTCTTTTTGATTAAAACCTGGAGTTAATTTCTTGGTGTCAGAAACTTTTGACTTTCCTGTCAAAACTTTCTTTCAGACCAGGGTCAGGCAGGTCCATATATTCCCCTACAGTGGTCAGAACAGGAGGCTCCATGTTGATAATTCTACAGTACTAGGCACTGAGGCCAGTTAGACACAAACAAGATATATATTAGCCTAGCCTGGGCCAGGGCTCCATGAAGTTGTCACTCTGTCAATTGTTTTGATTATTTATTTATTTATATATTTACTTACTTTTATGTATTTGGTACAGGGTTTCACTACACAGCTCGGGCTCCTAGCGATCCTCCTGTCTCAACCTCTCCAGTGCTAGGATTACAGGCATGCATCGCCATGCCCAGTTTCAGTGGCTGGCATAGCATTGGGATGGTATACAGTACTAGGGATCAAACCCAGGTCCTTGTGCTTGCCAGGCAGGCACCTAGACTGTGGAGCTGTTTCCCTAGCTTCAAAAGTGTCACTCTGATTGGGGCAGGGAAAGTACAGCAAAGGCGGGATCACTGCTGAGAGGGGCATCAGTGCTCTGTGAGGAAGTGTGAGACAAGGGTTGGATCAGTCCACAGTTGGCAAAGCCAGGTAACCCCAGGGAAACTGACTTGCCTTCCAAGCTTACAAAGTACAAGTGAGCGGGGTCGATTTCAGGATTATTTTGAAAGACGTTTTGTTTCTTCCAAGAAGCTATCTGGGTTGAGATTTGAATCAAGCTTCTTCCTGGTTGTTGTGCCCTGGGACAGAAAACTTAATTTCCAAGCCTTAGTTTTCTTTCTTTCTTAAGTAGGCTAATAGTGTCCTATGTCATGGCGTAGGGTAGACACAGTATGATGTGTGATGGAATGTGATGGTAACCGATGTTTATTGAGCACTTATTAGTGAGACATAGTTTGCTATAGCTCTTTGATGAAGAGCACCTGACATGTGTGCAGGTAATTTTACTAAAGTGCCTGAAAATGTTAATGATCTGGTATACTTTTATTTCATAGACAGTATATAGGTGAGGCTGATAGCTATTTTAGATTGCTAAGATAGTGGGGTTGGAAAGGATGTTTTATTTATTTATTTTTATTTTGTTTAAGTAATACCTCCATGCCTAAAAGCATTCAGCAGTCTTACATTCATCTTTGTTCAGTGCTTGGACATCAAGTAATTGCCTGAAGCTGGTTATAGATGTTTAAGTTTAGAATCTGTCTACTTGTAAGGCCCAGAAAGATGGATGACTTCACTCACCTGCAACTACTATTAGAAAGTAAGCACCCAAAGTATCAAGAGAATGAGAGAGGATGGAGAGAGGGACGCCTGGGGGAGGGGGGTAGAGCCCCATGACAGGGATTTGGGATGAACCGGTTTACACCTGCAAATGAGATCTGAGACTGGCGCTCCATTGGAAATCTAGCCTAGATGTCTAGTGACTCAGTCTCTGTTCAGTTTAAGTCTCTACAATTTGTCCATTTGATGGGATTTTATGAGACATTTTACAGCAATTCCTTGCCACTGTTTGGGGAAATATTAAAAGATTCAATCTTCTTGCTTTTTCATTTTGGGAGTTGGCTCTTGAAAAAATCGCTTTTATGTGACTCAACATGCTTGGCTCCACTATAAATATTGCAAGCCTCAGTCAGCAGAAGACATCTACATTTGATTTTGGAAGAGAATACATATTTTATGATATTTCATGGGTCTTTTGACAGGAAGTAAGAGTAGCTGAGCTTGACTTTTCTGGATTGCTCACATTATTGAGGCCATCTTTTTTGTTTATTGTTCTCCAAAAGTGATTAAGAATACAGATTTTGGAGTAAAATAGATATGGAGTTATGTCCAGTCAGTCTTCATGTCTTCTAAGCTAGCACCTTGTGCAGTTTGGGAACCTTTCTGAGTTTATTTTCCTATCTGTAAAAGGAGGATGGTGTAATTGTTACATAAGCTTAATGTGGGGGTGTGGAAAATACTTAGGAGTGCTGGGTAAACCCTTAAGAAGTGATATTGATTATGTTTACTATTGAACAAAAAGATTTGGTGTTTATTGAGAACTTATTAATGAGACATAGTCTGCTATAGTTCTTTGATGAAGAGCATGCAACACGTATGCAAGTAATTTTACTAAAGTATCTAAAAATGTTAGTGATCTGGTATACAATGATCTTGTCACTGTTTGATCTTCCTCTTGCCTTGTGGTACTATTACACAGCTTGTCTACTTTCCTGGTCAAGTATAATTTTCTTCCTTGCCTTTATCACTTTTGAACTGCATTACTTTTTTTTTTTTTTTTAATGCAACCTTGTTTTAAATTGAAGAATACAAAATAGTAATAAAAAACAGCATTAGAGATGAAACAAAATTTCATTAAATAAAGTAATAGGAATTCAATAGTGATTGCTGCATTGCATGATGCTATTGTCAAACTGGTTATTTAGATTACCAGATGCAGATTTACAAAATTGGTTTAAAGATCAAAACAAAAAGACAACAAAAATTTATAAGAAATTAAGAAGGAAAAAATACTAAGAATAAAAAGAAAAATAATTTAAGCATTAACTTCTTTTAAAAAGCCAGCAGACCATTCCAACTGGCTGCACAGCACCAGGCCCAAACTCCAGCCCCTAGACCTTACCCACCATCTCTGAACTCCAGCCCGGATCCATGCGCCATTCCGACTGGCCACGCAGTGCCCAGCCCAAAAACTCCAGCTTCCGGACCTGATCTACCATCCCCGAACTCCAGCCTGGACTCGCCCGCCATCCTGACTAGGCCACTCAACAGACTCACCTGGGTCCATCCTTTGACTCACCAACAGCATGAGCTCCTATTCCACCCACCTTCCCGATCAGGGCTCACATCAGCCAGGTAAGAACTCTCTCAGCCAGCATTAATCCCCCAACTGAACAACTTCCCAGAGCCCGACTACACCCATAGTCCCCACACAGGCCACATCGTCCCCACATGGCCAACCACCTTCTGGACCCATGGGGCCTCATGGTAGCCAGCTGCCTGAGCTCCGACTCGCAGCCAGGCATGTCTGGAGGAGAACAAGCTTGGTGGAGCAGACCCAAATTTCCATAGGTGCTAACTGTATAAGTTCACCAAAGTGCAGAGATCACTGCTATAAAAAATGATAAAGACAAGGAGCAAGATCCAATCTCAGGTCCAGAGTCCACCTAAAACAAATACAGGAGACACTACCATGGAAGAAAATGGAAATCATCCAGACGAAGTCTCTGATTCGGTAGCATCCGAGGTAGAAAGACATGTGCAGAAACGTATAGAGCAACTCAGATCAGAGATAACATCTGAGGTAAAAAAGAAATGCATGAATTAATAGACTCTGAAATGGAAAAGCAACTGCAGAAACATATAGAGGAAACCAGAGCAGAAATAACCTCTGAAGTTAAAAAAGATATCTTTGAATTAATAGCATCTAAAGCAAGGGAACAACTACAGAAAGGCAGAGAGGAGAACAGAGCAGAAATAATCTCTGAACTAAAGAGAGAAAGGATAACTATAATGAGAGACATCAGTACTAATAAAGAAGATATTGG
>PVJA010011181.1:32500-55412 GCA_004027025.1 Myocastor coypus | reverse complement strand
TTTTTTTTTTTTTTTTTGCTTTGAACCAAGGGCCATCCCACTGAGCTACACCCCCAGTTCATTTTCACTTTGAGATAATATCTTATTGTGTTAATTACTTTTCTCTTATTGCTGGAACAGAACACTTGATACCCAAGATTAAGGAAGGAAAGGTTTTTTTTAGCTCATAGTTAGTGGAAGTTTCAGTCCATACTCTGCTGGCTCCACGGCAGAGAGGCGCATGGCAGAGGGCAGCAGTTCATGGCGGCAGCAAACAGGAAAGAGCAGATAGAGGGGCAGCTGCTGCGCCAGCTAGCCCACCTCAGTCTGGGAGTAGCACTCACACCCATAATCCCAGCATTGCATCATGAATTAATCACAAACTCTAGAAGCCACTCCGGTGTGTACATGAGGCTTTGGGGGACACCTAGATATGAATCATAGTACTTACTAAGTCACTCATTTGCCTGGACTCGGTTTGAACTTGTGATCCTCCTGTTTCAGCCTCCCAGAGTGCTGGAATCATACACATCTACAGGCTATTGCTACTTTTACTTCCTGCGATGTGTTGTTTTCTTGGAAATTTTTATTTATTTCTTTTTGCTGTTGGCTGTTCTACTAGGCTGTCTACTCCATGAGAGCAGAAATCGCATGCTTTTGGTTTGCTGCCCTACCTTTAGCCGTGCCACTTTGTCCGGCATATAGTAGATGCTCAACAAATAGTATTGAAAAGGATAATAAGGAGGCATAACCCTTGTCTCACGGAAGCCACCCTCAGACTGGAAATGATGGGCTGTGAGAGGCCACGGGACTCCATGAGAGGAGTGGGTGAGAGAAGGGAAGGGAGTGCGGTAGGCTGATGTTGGGGCTCCTGCTGCAAGGGGTGAGTGGCCTTTAAAACCAGGGAAGGAAAGGGAAGAAGATAGGGCACTGGGCCTGGACTGGTTTGGGAAGGTCCCCTGGGGCCTTGGGAGGACCCTGAGGTCTAGTGAAGGGTTTTTGACAAAGGTGGCCTGGAGGGTTTTAGTGCTGTTTATCCTGCTTAGCTGAAAAACCCTATGGTGGAATTCAAACAGTACAGACATACATAGAGCAAACCTCAAAGCCCCCTTTTGACTCCACTTCCAAACCTTTGTGGTCTCCATGGAGGAAAACCTCTATTCGGAATCTCAGTGGGCACGTGGCCATCTGTGTATCTGATGTTCCCTAAACAGTAGTATTTGTGGGCCAAAACATTAGGTATATAGAAAAAAGTGCATAATTTTTAGGCTTCTCTCTAATTATAACTATTTAGCCTACTGGCATGTGTGTAACTGTAGACCTACTGAAGGAAAAGCTTTTAATTTTCCTTTTGCATTATATTTTCAGTGCTATGATAAACATAAACATGCTGCATACATATTGCGGTGAGCAAGTTTGTGTATTTCTGGAGGATAGATTCCTATTGCTGGATGTATAAATATGTTCTTTGAGAGACATCACCTATGCACCTGTGTCACGTGCTTGTCCACCCACATTGTATGCACAGCTCTATTTCCCCACATCTCACTGTACCAATTATTATTGCTCTCAAAAATTTTCCAGTATGAAGGATGAAAGCTCCACTTCTATTTCTCTGATTAAGGGTACAACTGGGTGTTATGCGCAGTCCATTTAATCTGTTTAAACCATGAAGAATGACACAAACCTCAATTTAAAAAGAAGTATAATTAGCCATCTTTTAATATGTATATCACCACTCCAGTGTCTTCTGTGAATGGCTTGTTAATGTTTACCTGTTTGTAAATTGTTTTCATTGATTTTTAAGAGCTCTTTACATATGTTGGGCATTGATCGTTCATTACATGTAATTAAAATGTATTCTTGGGCAGCTTTAGAGACAGGAAGGACATAATGGCTTAGCTTAGGATGGATGGGGGGGTAGGGTGAAAGGGACAAGGTACCAAGGAGCATTCTGGGTGTGAGGAAGCGAAGTCTGGCCATCTTCTTACAGTATCGAGCGTGTACCTTGCACCTCATGTCACCAGAGGGACCCTAGGTACGTGCTCAAGACTCCTGGGATGATCCCACAGTGGCTGGTGGCACTTTGCTTTTCTGCCACCTGAGGACATAAGAATTTTGTGCCAACTGGCTGTGGCTCTTCTGGGCCCAGGTAGGATGGTGGCATCCTTTCCCTCCTTGATCTCTGGGATACATCCCTGCTGCAGACCTGGAGGAGCCTGTGGCCAATGGGCAGGGCTGCAGCCCCTGGGAGGGAGAAGCAGGATGCACTAGGCTGTGCTGGGCTGGGCCGGGGGCGGGTCCTGAGCAGGGCTTCATCTTGCCCCTCTGTAGAGAGGCAGATGAGCCCTATGTGACTAAGGCCCCAGTGCTCTAGTGGTGTGTAGTTGACACACTTCAAAACTAGGTTAAAATCCTATTGCCAAAAGCATCCATAGGCACAGCACAGTGTTTGAGTGCCATACACTGAGTCCAGCCCTGTTTGGGAGCCCAGTTCCTCCTGGCCCAGAAGATGGGATCATTGTTCTGGCTTTATGCAAGCCACTGCGGAGTTTGGGGCTGACAGTCTAGTCTGAGGTTGCCCAGCCAGTTCTGGTCAGAGGTGGGACTTGGTCTCAGTGACCTCAGGCCATTGCCCAGGTACGGAAGAGCCACTCCCTCACAGTTGCCTCTGAGATAGGGCAGACACCAGTGCCCATACATGAATATGGTCTGGTGTGGAGTCTAGTGGCCCCGTGCGTGGCCATAAAAAGGTCTCAGGGCTCCTCACATGGGCTGCTAGCCTCCCTTGGGCTTCTGTAGATCCTTTGCTCCTACCTGTAGGGTGCTGCAAATCTTTTCTAGAGGGTGAGGGAAGTGTCAGTGACACCTGGAAACTGGCATTGGAGAGCTTACCTTATAATGGAGGCCGAGTCAAGAATTAAGGCTTAGGAACAGAAAAGTGACACTTGAAGGCCTCAGTGCTGCTGAAACACCCACACATCCCGTTTGCCCTTGTTCCCACCTAGGCAGCAATTTCTCTTCTTGTTTCTAACAGCTACCTACAGAAGACACTTGAATACAGACCATATCTGGGTGATGTTTACTAATATAAACATTTGCTTTCTAGAAGTAACATTAGACAGAACTCCGAAGCAGCAGGCTGAGCAGCCGAGTGCTCTAAGGGAAGAGACGCCACCTCTGTGGAGTGGGTTGGTGTCTGCTTGTCCCCCGTGCAGGGATGTGGAATGGCCACGGGTTGCCACCTCTGGCCTCTTCTTCACAAAGACAATATGGGTGTTTTCTAAATGCTCCAGGCGTCTTTGCCAGCTTCCCCCTGAACCTTTGGAATCTCTGCAAGCACGTGGAGGTCAGCGGTGTGAGCGCACAGTGAGCCTACAGTTGTGCAGTGCGGTCTCTAGGCCTCGTGAAGACCAACAGGGGTTGATGGCAACTCAGACACCCGTTGCGACTGTCTCACCTGGTGTAATAGCGAAGAGAAAGGAACTGAGCAGACCCGTTGTGCATCTGCCGAGGGCCAATGGAATGCTGCGGACCAAGGCTAGGGCAGGCAGATGCTTTTGCCCCACAATTGGAGTCCTTTTAAATATGGGCTTGTTGTGAGCAATCTTAAATAACACAAAACTTCACTAGAGCCAAAGCCCGTGGAGAGGCCTTGGAGCTTGAGGAAACGGGATTTGATGAGCTGGGGTGGGCATCTACCGGTGCCCGTGTACGCACGGGGGCTTGGGGTTGGCGGGGAGCCTGCATGCCTGCATGTGTGTGCGCGCACGCATGCTTGCTTGTGCGTGCACACGCACCCACCCACCCGTGTGCCTGCAGGTATGCACCTATGATGCGCGCGTGTGTGTGTGCTTGCGTGTGCGAAGGCTACCGCAGGGATGACGGTCTGTAGAAAATCCCCTCAAATGAACCCACAGCCTTGCGTCGTCCCGGCGTCCCGTGCCCGCTGGAGATCAGCTTTCTTCCCCTCGGGCGACTCCATTTTCAGATACGCCAGATTTGCTGAGTGCCTTGGAGGCAGTTCGCTCTCTTTTTTCCTATTCAACATTATTACAGTTCTTGTAACCTGAATGGCATTGGTTTTAACAAATAAACAAACGCAAACTGCCAACTTCTTTGGCTGGACCGACGTGAATCGACTTTAGCAAGTGAGGAGATGACATATCGAAGAATATGTTGACTAATCCCTGCGCTGCCTGAGAGCATTTTCCAGATCGTAGACAAATACACTGGAGGCGTTTAAAATAGAAGTCTGGGCATGGCCACAAGTGCGTTCTGGGGAGTTACGGCATCCACGTGTTCCAGGCAGGTGAGTATTTATAGGCCATGCTGTGAAGCAGGGGACGCCCGGAGCCCACTCTCCATGCCTACAATGGCTGCGGCAGGAACACGCTGGAACGCTTTTCTGCCTTTATTTATTATTTGCTATCATTGTGACTGTTTTTTAATTTTTTTAAAACAAATAATTTAGTCGTAAAGCCTCAGACTGATTTTTTTTTTTTTTTTGGCGAAATAGTTCTAGTGAGCTAATTTATTTTTCAACTTTAAAACATCAGCATTTTATAGATCTGAATTTCACAATGTGAGGATGATTGCTACGTACAATTTGCAAAATTGTGATTAGCCAGCCCTTGCTTTGAGTTAGTTTTTCCTAATTCACAAAGGCTTCCAAGAATAGTCTGCACAAAATTCAGTTTGCAAATTGCAGGGCAGATTTTTAGAGGGCAGTTTAAAGAATGAAGTCCTAAGGGTTTTATCTATATTTATATCTCTTGTTAAACCAAACTCTTATGTAAATGTTACAATCTGTAAATAACTAGCAGGGCTGCCTTCCTACAGGCAAGATTGCATCTCCATTTTTTGAGATTTAGCAAAATTATTAAATGGCAGAATTGACTAAGATGCGAGTATATTTGGAATGAGCTAATAAACATTAATCAATATCATCAGCTGTATTTGTGTGAGGATTCAGGGGCAGAGACGTATGGAGACCTTTCAGGGTGCAGTTGCATTTCTCACAAATTTAAGAAAAAATTGAAGTAAAAAAGGCATTGCCCTTAGTGGTATTTCAGGGGACAGAGAGTAAAGCTTGCACAACTGGATTATTTTTCAACCTTTTGCCATTGGACAGGAGAGAAATGACTGGTTTCCATCCGGGTTACCAGCAAGTTACACTCTCTGACATCTATTCCTTCCTAAACATTTTACCCACCTTGATGAAATGTAGTTTGGTGTTAGAAGGTAACTTGAAGAAAACCAAATTGAGTGATTTTTTTTTAATTGCATTGATTAAATACCAGAAGTCACATCTCAAGAACCGCAGTGTTTGGATGACTTATTGCCATTTACTTTGTTTTTTAGCCTAGGTAATTTACAGAGATTTTAATCATGTTTAATCTTTGAATTAAACTGAATTAGTGGCTTCTTGTTTTTTATTTTATTTTATTTTATTTATTTATTTTCTGTCCTGAGCCTGTATTCTAGCAACCACGTCTGTGATTAGTGACACAGACAAGCACATCACCCCTCACCCTTGGGCCTGGGCTGTCCGAGGGGCTCTCCTCCAAGGAGATCATGTTCGGGGTGAGGCACACACCCTCGTTTGCAGTCTGGAGCCCAAGCCACTTCGCAGGCTGCCTGTCTGACTCTGAGACACACCCTTTCCCCTCAGAAGAAGTCTTTCCTTCCAAAGCCTGCTCTTCCCAGCCTACCCCCAGTTGGTCCCAGCTCCCTTCTCTCTCCCCTACAGGTGTCCTCTCCAGAGTCTCTTTTTGAGACAGGATTTTGCTATGCAGTTCAGGCTGACCTGGAGCTCACTTTTGTAGCCCAGGCTGGTTTCGAACTTGCATCAGTCCTCCTGTCTCAGCCTGCCAAAGTGCTGGGAGTACAGGCATGCTCCACCACGCCCGGATAGTGGCTTCTTATTTTTAAATAGAAATATAATGGGCTTGGTCTAGTTGATTTTAGTCAGTCTTTGGGCTCTGCTCAGTTTTGGGTCTTTCTCAGACATCATTCAGTGCACTTATCCCAGACAAATTACACTTTCTCAAGTCATTAAGTGGGCTCTATCTCCTGGTTCCCAGGCCAAAGCACACAGTATCTGCAGGGCCAGGACCCAGTGAGAAAGGAGAAATAGGAGAGAGAGAGAGTTGCTGGGGTGAGGAGGAGCAGAGAGGCAGGGTCTGTGCCTCATGTCCACAGGGCTCTGGGAACCCTTGGCCCAAAGGATCAGGGCAGTCTATTAGTTAGAACTGTGCAAGGCAGGTATATTGGGGGCATTGGGGTTCTCTTCCTCATCTGGGTTATTCAGATGACCCCTACACTAATTTCCTCCATGAAACAGCATTCAGATCTCTCCTCTCTTTGGCCTCCAGTGGAAATGGGGCATTTTATTCAGTCTGCAGGCAGTATTGAAGGCCCGCTCTCCACTAGCCATGTCATTAAAGACAGGGCTATATTTCAATCCATGAATTTATATTGGATGTATTGAGCAGCCAGCGTGCATCACTGTAGCTTGGAGAACGAGCCTGTATTCTAGTGGCCACGTCTGTGGTTAGTGACACAGGCAAGTGCATCACCCCTCACCCTTGGACCTGGGCTGTCTGAGGGGCTCTCCTCTGAGGAGGCCATGCTATGGGTGAGGCACATTTGTTCTCTGGAGCCCGATCCACCTCGCAGGCTGCCTGTCTGGCTCTGAGATACCCCCTTCCCCCTCAGAAGGAGTCCTTTCTTCCGAAGCCTGCCCTTCCCAGCCCACCCCCAGTTGGTCCCAGCTGCCTTCTCTCTCCCCTACAGGTGCCTTCCCCACAGTTATAGTTTCACAGTAAAAGAAGTCTTAATCCAGGCCCACAAATTTCGCAAACAAGGAAGGAGGCAACAAAGCCACGCAGTACCCCATCATTTCCACTGGCTAACCTTTTCATTTTTCCTTTTCACACACATTTTTCACTGTATATAATTGTAATAATTGTACCCTGAGTCTTACATCCTTTCCCCAGGCATCATGTGATTTGTATTTTGCTAAGTTCCCATATAGTTTATAACCACCATTCCTAATAGCTGCCGGTTTCCACTGAATGGATATGCCATGATTTACATCACAATTCTTTCATTATTGACATTCAAGTTATTTCCAATAGTTCTCTAATATAAAAAATACTGTGATGATCATCTTTGTATGAAAAAAAAATCTTTTTTCCCCCTTATTTCAGACTATTTCCTTAGATCAGATGCCCAAAGGGGAGATTCTTGTTCTTCCATTCCTTTTCACAAATTTCTATATTTTTTTCAAGACTTGGTCTTTCTGTCTCAGGAACTTTGCAGACTCCTTCTGGACAAGGGATGCATGTACTGCCTTTTTTTTTTTTTTTTTTTTTTTTTTTTTTTTTTTTTTTTTTTTTTTTTTTTTTTTTTTTTTTTTTTTTTTTTTTTTTTTTTTTTTTTTTTTTTTTTTTTTTTTTTTTTTTTTTTTTTTTTTTTTTTTTTTTTTTTTTTTTTTTTTTTTTTTTTTTTTTTCCTGGAAGTCTCTTTAGACCTGGTCCTTGGCCAGGTGTGAAGGAAGCAGTCTAGTAAAGCTCCTTTTCCTTAAATTTCCCTCATTACACCTAATTGATGCTTCCTGAGAGAATCCATCTATGTTTTGAAGCTCACCCTAAATTTTTGAAAAATTTTTTGTTACCAGGTAGATGAGAAGGCCTTACTTCCCATGAGCCCCTTCCTCTTTTGCCCAGATGGGGTCTTCCAAATACCCACAGATCTGTGAGTAAGGACAGAGGCCAAAGAGCTCCCTGATGTCTCTTGAGTTGGAGATCCCATCTTGTACCAACCACTGTCTTCCCAATTCATAGAGCTTCCCAGGATTTCTCTGCCAGGCCCAGTACCTCATGGGTGTGATTAGCTTGTAGGCATCCTGGTTCCTGAAGGGAGGCATGTAGTACCATGGGGAGAACTGGATCTCAGATATCCGCCCACCTCCCTGACCAGTGCTGAGAAGCAATAATGGGATCCAGCAGCCCTGGAGGCCCCAACCTCTCCTGAGCCCAGGGTAAGGACCTGGATATTTCTGACAAAGGGACCTCATTCACGAGCTGGAGGGGTTCTTAAAGGGCCTCGTGGCCTCCTTATTTGGGACGAGCTTTGCTGGAAGAGTCTAGCAAATGCTCACTGGATGTCAGGGCAGGTGTATTTCCGGGATTCCCCTCTCCGCTTAGCTCCAACTCAGTTAAGAGCCTCCTCTCCCCAGCCCTCAGCCCCTCACCCTTTCCTGCACCTTTCCCTCTGCCCTCCACCCTCCCTCCCCAGGCACTTAACTCCAGACCAGCAACACCTCCCACCTCCTGTTTACATCCTGGATCTTTCATGAGTTGCTAATTCACCCACAATCAATAATTCTATTCTTTTAAAGAAATTACGAATATTTCTACATATGCAGGGAGTAGGGGAAAGCACAGTGTGTGTCGTTTTCAATTTGGTTCTGGATTTAGAAGTGCTGAATAATTCATTCCTGCTTAAAAAGTAAACATTACTATCTCTCTCTGAACTTGGCTAGAGAGGGGGCTTCATCATGAGTTGGTTCCAGGGTTGCAGAGTTTGGGATGGGCAGTGTGAGGTAGGAGTCAGGTTCCGTCAGGGAGAAGCAGCCTTCCCATACACAGCTGGGGTGGTGGGTGGGTTTGGGTCCTGCTGGTAAGTGGTCTTGCTGGCTTCAAGAGTTTGCTTCCCTCAGCTGGAGTTCAGCCCTCCAACCATCCACCTTGCTATGTCTCCATCCTTCCTTCCTTTCTCCTTCCTTTTCACATTCCTCTATCTGTTCTGTGGGAACAGAAGAGCAACCCTCCCACTATCACTGCCTTTATTCATTTGTTCATTTTTCCTTTTTGTTTATTTCTCACCCAGTCATCCACTCATTTATTCTTCTACCTGTATACCTGTTTGCATCCATCTGTGTATCCATCCATCCATCCATCATCCATCCATCCATCCGTCCGTCCGTCCGTCCATCCGTCCGTCCATCCATCCATGCATCCATCCATCCACCCACTCACCTTTCCATCCATCCATCCATCCATCCATCCACTCATCCACTCATCCATCCACCCATCCACCTACCCACCCATCCATCCATCCATCCATCCATCCAGTCATCCATCCAGTCATCCATCCATCCATCCACCCACCTATCATGCATCCATCCCTCCATTCACCCACCCACTCACCTACCCACCCACCCATCCATCCATCCATCCATCCACCCATCTATCATCCATCCATCCATTCATCCACCCACTCACCCACCCACACACCCACCTATCCACTTATTATGTTGTGAGCAGTACAAACCCCTGAATTCCACAGACTTCTTGTATGCATCACAGTGGGAAATTCATGCTAGGAAATCACTGACAGCGATACAAGTTGACCACTTCTGGTTTGCTGCACCCTGTTCTGAGAGGAGTCAGTCTCTCCTCTTTCTCCATAAAATTCCCTCTCTTCTCCCAATTGTTCCTAAAGAATAGTTATTCCTGTCTCATGGTAAGATGTTAATGGTGAACATGAGTTCCATAAGACACTTTCTAGATAAGTGGTGGTGAACTTGTAGGACATACACCACAGGAGGCTGTTTGTGATCAGGAAAGCTCTGAGAGTTTCACACTGACTGCTCTAGACTTTCCCATGTACAAGGGGAAGTAAAGCTCAGGGATTGAATCCTAGTGGCTTTATAAGAAGAAAGGGCAAGACCATACAGGTACAGATATCCCTGCAAAAACACTCTCTGTCTCTTATCATGTGATGCCCTGGGTTGTCTTAGAGCTACTAGTAAATGATATCACCTGATATGAATCTTCAACTTTCTACCTCTAGCACCTCAGGGAAAATTAAACCACTTCTCTTTATTATAGTAATTAAAATTGGATGAATATACTTATTCTTGAGCCATACCTCCTCCTCCTGGACACCTCAGCTGGGTATAGAATCTGGTGGGGGGGGGCAGCAACCACCAGCACAGTGACCACTCTGCTGAGCCATGTGTCAGCCCATCAATACTGAGTTGCTGACAACTGGCCATAGGTGAGGCCAGCTTCTTTATCTGTGTACTGGAAAACAAGATGCTAACAGCCATGTTACAGGGGTGTGCTGGAGCTCCAGCAAGAGCCTGGTGCAGGGCAGCATGGCGGGAGTATGAAGGCTGTAGACAGGGCTTTCTGGGAGTAGTGGTTGATGCCTTTGTACTGTAGAGGGTCCTCTGAGGCTCCAAGCCCATAGTCTTTATGTGGAGCAACATTGTCCCTCTATATTCTCCCCTCCTCCTGCAGAAGACTCTAGGGATCTTTGGGGGGATGTTGGAGGCACGGGATCTTACATGTGCCAGGTCTGGCACTGCCCGTGGTGTCCACTTCTGTGAACTGTGGCCTGGGTAGAAGTGTGGTCCTAGCACCAAATCCTGGCAAAAGATCAACCCAGATGTTCTGCCTGAACAGTCTCCAGATGTGCACTCTGTGAGGGTAAGCTAACCCTTGGTCACCGGTGCTGGGCTTCCCAGCTGTGCCACCTATGGGACATGAAGCTGCTGTCACCCCTGCTCTGGACCACACCCCTAACTGTGAGCTGTCCTCCTTCTCAGTGGTGATTTTGCAGTACACGAGGGAGCCCTGCTGGTCCATGCTCCCAGACTGCACTCCACGTACCTCGTCTCCCCTCTGCTAAATCACAAACAGGAATTGAACTCGAGGTCACGTATGAAGTCATGAGTGTAAGTTTATTTTTTACATGTGGAGTGTTCTTTATGTACAGTCAAAATCCCCTGAAGATTAAACCTTAAAAAGATTTAATAGTGCTGGGGTCAGATGGTAACCTCTTGCCGTGCTCCAGGCAAGCAGGCAGAGCTCAGAAATAGCAGCCTCTTTGAAGAGACTCCGTGGGTGTGGAGGGGACACTTTTGCCCCAGCTCCGGGACAGCTCTGTACCAGGGCCCAGAGAAGAGGCTGGTGCCTTGGGATCCGCTCTCAAATCCAGAGGGCCGCAGACGTGCAGGAGAGTGGGGCAAGGCACGTGGGCAGTGATTCAGGGCTGCGAATCAGAGGCATGGCTCTGCACATAGTTCTGTCCCACTTTTGCTCCTGGTGGTGAAACAAGCTCTCCCTGGAGCCAGCTGGGACGGTCCCTCTGGCTTCTGTGTGGTCACTGTGTCTGAGAAGAGGGCCCAGGATGGAGAGGGCTGTGTCTGCCCGAGATAGAGGTATCTACTTCTCTTTTTGGTACCAATGACTCTAGAAAAACACAATTATTTTATTTTAAATTGGGAGGCTTTTTAAAAAAAGGCTTTTCTTTTTTTCCCCATGTGACTGCAGTCTGTAGTTTGTTGACAGCTTTTGTTAAAGAAATACATTATTGTTGAAATTAATACAAGAGCAGCATGTGCCCCTCTGGCTCTGAGTGTAAAACTCCAGCTCAGGATCCCAGGATTTGCACCCAATTTTGAATGAGTGAGGCCAGTTTTCACCTTTGAACCCTGTCCTGGCCAGTAGAGTCCATCCCATCCCAACTTCCTCTGGGAATCCAGGCTCTTCTCAGTGAGCAGTTATTTTTATGAGCAAAGTGGGGTGTTTTCCAGACCTGTATTTGATTTTCACTTATAATTATCTCCACATAAGACTTCAATTTCAGATTTTGAATTGGAGACACATGAACCCAGCTATGCATGTTAAAAGATCAGTGACAAAAATCACATGACATTTGCATGCCGTAATTGTTCCCCCTGACCCCCTCTACCCCACCCCCCAAGCCAGCTTTGTTTGAAAGTTCCAGAAAACCTGTACTGGAGCAGCTGCCCACACTTGGTTTGGGTTGAGGGGGGTGGCTTTGGTGAATTGTTTGGGTTTGGATTTCTTTGTAGTCACATCTTAATTCTCCCAGGGAAAGCAAGCTGGTTTTCACTTTCGATCAGACCACACCCATGCATCCCCCAGGTTTTGGTCACCATCTCTGAAACCTCTGTGATCTGAGCTGGGGGACTTTTATCCTGTTGACAGTACATGTTTCCTCAGATGAGGGAATTAGAGGTAGAGACTTCAGAGTGGGGGACAGGCTTGTGTGGCCCAGTGCCTTTCCCTGTGGTGGAGGCCGTGCTTCACCAGTAGACCTGAGCTCCATTAGTTGTATTGGTGAGCAAGGTTGGCCCCGGCTCCTGGAGCTGTGGTTATTCACGTGGACTGGTCAGACTTCTCTTTGTTTTCCTTTTTGGCTTGACAGTGCCTGGAACTGCATCCAGGGCCTCAAGAATGGCAGGTAAGTGCTCAACCACGGAGCTACATTTCCAGTCCCGGACTGGACTGGGGGTTCTGTGCTTGTTTTCCCTCTATAGAAGGAAAAGGCTACTCTGTGGGCTCGGTGTGGTTGTCATGAAGTAAGGCATGCGAAGTGCCTAGCGCAGGGCCTGGCGCAGGGTGAAAGCCCTTACAAGTAACTAGCGTGGTGGTCATCACTTAGCCACTGGCTTAGCAGTGAGCAGTTAGGTGCTCCTATGTGCCCGGCTCGGTGGAACTCTGTAGGGGACAGAGGCACGGGGAGGACTTGCTCCGCTGCAGTGCCCATGGCACCAGGAGAGGTCAGCAGGGAATGGCTGATCCTCTTGAAGCCGTGGAGAAGCAAAGATGAGTCTTCTCTAGTCTTCTGTGCCAGAGGACAAACTTTATTTTAGTTTGCAGTACTGGGGATTGTGCCCAGAGCCTTCACACTGACCTATGTATGTATATATATGTATATATGTGTATATGTATATATTGAGACAGGGTTTCACCCATTCCATTGTGCATGCTGGACTTGAACTTGTAATCTTCTTGCCTCATCCCCTCCATGTTCTGAGACCGCAGGCGTATGTCATCACGTCCAGCTGAAGAGCAACTTTAACTCCTGTGCTGCATTCTGGTCTGCATACCAGCAGAGCTTCCCCAGCCTCTAGCAAGGCACTGGGTGGACCCACAAGCTCCAGGAAGGGCCCTCCTGGAGCTGGCTGCCTAGTTCTGTGCTGCCCTCGACCTGTGCTCAGAACTCCATGGGAGCTCTCGACAGTGGCCAGAGGGGAGGACTTAGCTCTGAACAGTTGCTTACTCAGTCACCGATGATGTGGTGCTCCGGCCGTCCATGGAGCCTGAACTAATCACCCCAGTTCTGTCGGACGCATTCTGTAATGCACATACTTATTTGTACCACATGTGCGCTCCAGAAATCAAGGTCTGGTGACCCCACTAAGAGGCAGAGGTTTGCTGGACCCCAGGATATGCTGGAGGGGGCAAACACACATTTCCCTGGAAAACTCTTTGGACACTTATGAAAGTGAAAAGAGATTCCTTTTGGCTCCCTCACCCTCACCCACTGTAAAGCCTACATCAACAGATACTTTGTGTACTCTGAATCTAGTGGTGGCTTTTCAAACTTAGGGACAGCCAGGGGACACTTAGGCATGCTGGCTGCTTTCATTTTGTCCTTCTTGGTCCCTCTCTGTTCTGGTCTCCACTCCTGCGCTCTCCCCCTCGCAGCAGTGGAATCTGAGGCTGCAACAGAGTGAGGAATGAGAGTTAGGCTTGTAGGGAGGGTTGCACCCAGGCAATGGGAGCTCTTTTGTACCTTATTAAAATGGATCTTATTTAAGGGCCTGCTTTTCCAAGGTCTGAATATCAAGGTCAGCAGCCTCATGTGAGAGTCATCTTAGCATTCAGAACGACTGGCTCGGGCTCTCTCAATAGACAAACACCTGTTTTAAGCCTCATCTGAGAACATGGGCCACACAACCGTGAGTGCACAGAACAGAGCCTTATTGAGAGCAGCCCAAAAGGGCCGGGAACAATCAGCTTACGGGGAATAGTTTTGCTGGGTAGGAATGTGGTCCTGCTTGCTGAAAACATATCCTTTGCACAGAGAACACACATAATCCAAGGCTGACTTTGCCCTCTGAGTAAAAAATAGGCTTAACAGGAATTTTGGAGGTGGGGGCTGCGGGATGGGTGGCGGGAAGGAATCTCTTTCAAGCCTGTGCAGTACACTCTCCGCTTCTAGACCAGGACTCCGAATGAGTGATGTTAATGGAGTTGTGTTTTGTAAAGTGGATGCTCCCAACTAATACAGTGAGACACCCATAAAAGTGGCGATTAAGTCGCATTTAAAGGCGCCTCTAATTTATGACCTTTTCTAGAACTTGTCAGAGTTATCTGCTGGGCAGGCCTTGGACACCCTAAGGGCGGTACAGTCTCCGGCTTATGAGGCCCATCTCCTTTTCTGCATGCGGCTGCACTGTTAGTGCTGCTCTCAGTTCTTCATGTCAATATGCCCATTAAAAGACATCTTTTAGGGAGATTTATTACTCTGAAAGGCTATCTTGCTCTAGAGTGTAACAACTCACTGGGTCTATATCTGGGATAGATACATTCTCTACCCAATTTCTGAAGAGAAATCTGAATGGATTTGGAAATCATTGAACTACACTGATTTTCAAAAAGTATCGATGGAGCACAGTAGACTTAACATTTTGCAAAGTATGTTTTTTGAGGATATTTTATAATATTATAATTTAAATGAGATGTTGTGTTTGAAGCCATTTGCTATCATTACTGGTGTACACTAGGCATTTAATAAATACTCCTTTGGTTTTCCTGCCGGGACTATTTCCAGAACCGCCACTATGACCAGTTCTACTACAGCCTTTTCTGAGTTAGGTTTATATGGAGTAATGTATTTCATACTTTATTTGTCAGAATGCCAGGAGATTCTGGGTGCCCACATGTTAAATATTAATTCTACTAAGTCTGATTCTGTATAGGCTTGTGGCTAATAGAAGAATATTAAAATAAATTTAGTGGTGTAAGCAGCTGGGACAAAAAGTGGTAGAACTGGGGTAGATACTCCCTTTTGAGAAATCAGTTTTGTGCACATGAGGTTTTGGGGGCTCCGGCTACTTAGGGGGACACCTTAGTGTTCGTTGCATTTGCCTGTTCTGGGAGAACAGAACTTTGCAGATTTCTGGGCTTGTTGCCAATGGTGGGGGGCAGTGTGAAATTGGACAAACTCAGAAGACCCTTGATTTTGAAGCTGGGAATGGGACGCCAGGCTCAAAACCTTGCTTTGTGACCAAGGGGTTTTGCAAAGTCAGATTACCATTCTAGACCTGAGTTCACGTTTCCTGGAGGAAGGACTCTCCCACTCTGACATTTGGGCTTCCCATGCTCCTATATGTCCCTTCTCCAGGAGTCTGGCTTCACACTGACACCTGCCTAAGCCTTGACCACTACAGGCTTGGGTTTTTGTTTTTTTTTTTTGAGACAGGGTCTCACTATGCAGCTACGCAGTTGAGGCTGGCCTTGAGCTCATTTTTGTAGCCCAGGCTGGTCTCGAACTCTCACTGATCCTCCTGCCTCAGCCTCCTGAGTGCTGGGATTACAGGCGTGCACCACCACGCCTGGCAGGCTTGTGTTCTTTCATGACTGCAAAAGCAGAGAAGCAGGGGGCCAGGGCTGAAGTAGAGCCTTTGTCCCAGTGCTGAGGACTCTGCTGGGGAGAACTTGGTCTGGAATCAGGGAAGCGCTTGCTTGAGTGAGGGGAAGTTATGACTCTTGCTTTTCAAAACTTTAAGTGTACTATGTTGTTCGTGCAACTCCATTACAGAACTTAGAGGCCGAATGTTTCCGTGTTCACTGCCTTTCTAGCAACACACTGGGAAGATGAGGTACAAGGCCTTCGACACTAACCACTAAAGAGTAGTTTGTCTTTATGATATACTGCCATGTTCCGTTAAATAATTCCTGAATACCACAGAGTTTAGGGCTCTTCTATCCCAGTCACAATAATGCCTGTTTTCAATCAGATTTCTTTGCAAAGTAGGTTGGAGCTAGCTGCTGTAAGGGCTCAAGGCACATGCCGGTATCTGTATTCCCTGAGGTATGTTTTCATGAGTTTTGAGGGTCTCTCAGCCAGCGTCGTTGACTGAGGTGGTCAAGGTCACACATCCAACAGGGTGGATCTACTTCCTTGACCTCCCATTTCTGGAAACTTTCCTTTTTCTTGACCTCAGCTATAGCCTTTCTCTCCCGTGGAGCATGTGTGTGGTCCCACTGTGTGTGCGCGCATGCACCTTGCTGTGTGTCTTCACTCTTGCCTCCCGCTTTTTTTTTTTTTTTTTTCCCCCCACAGGATTGCCCTTTCCCTAACATGTCACACCCTGGCCTGTCCTCCTCTTCCAGGCTGTGGACCTAATACCCTCTCCCTACCCTACGCACTCCTCGTTTGACCTCCCTCTGTAAACTCAGTCTTCTCTGTTTGCTTGGAATTTCTCACTCTGCTTATTTGCTTTATCATGTTGTATTATAACCTATAACGATCCTAATTATTTCTCATCTCACTGTCTTTTCCTTCCCATAAAGGCAAACCCCTTGAGGGAAGGAGCTAAGCGTGCCTTGCTCTTTGCTGTACCCTGGAGTCTAGTATGATCTCTACTACATGAGAAGTATGCCATGAGCTATTTGCTGAGACAGAGCCTGTGTTCAGGACCAGCAGGCCTGTTTGAGAGGCCTCCTGTCTGCTACAGTTCGGTTTCATTTCTAGAGCACCGAAGGATCTCCCACAAGAAGAGGTCTGGGGATTCCAGGAGGCCCCTGTCTCATTCCATGCTCAGAGGCTGAGGGGAATGGAGGTGAGATCAGGCCGGGCACAAGTTGCTGACATGGTAAGTGACAGGAGTAGGATCGTGGGGCATGGCTCTCAGCCCCAGCCTGGCTACAGTGATGAGCAGCAAAAACTACGTGAGCCTCTACCACTGGACAGAGTTGAGTGGGGCTCTGGGGCCACACTTGGTACTAGGCAGGGCTCAGCCTCTGGCATCAGCATCGCGTGGGGCCTCTGATCAAGAGCATCTTACCTTCATCTTCCTGTGTGGTTTTGGCTTTGCGCAGGGCTTCCTGGTTACTTTCCTGGTCTGTGCTTGGTCATTGCTGTGGCCTGTCTGATTCTCAGGACTGTGTCCACTGCTATCTTCTGCCACTTATTCTATCTGTAGATCCCACCTGCCCCAGGTTCACTTATGCAGCAAGCCCTTCTGATGACAGGGACCTGTGACTCTGGCCTACGAGTGCCCACCCACCTGCCGGACCCACCGAGACTCAACACAGACAGACTGCCCCAGGGGTAGTGGCCAGTGTCTGTGTTGACACATCTCTTCACACCCTAATGATGTGTTTATTCAACTGATGACTGCTGTCCTCATTAGGGACTCATTGTGAAGCCTGGAATAGTGATTATTTTTGCTGATATCCCTTTTCTGCAAAGATGATTCTTTAAAAAATCACTCTTTTGGTGTGCTAGGAATTCTTAATGAGGATAGTTAAATTTAAAAGAAACCCCCAAACCACCCTTCAGGTTGAAAAGAGAAGCGGCTGCAGAAGCAGGCTGCTAATGTGCTGATTATTGATGGACACGGTGGCCACAGACCTGCAACTTTCAATCAAAGAAGAGCCCACTCACTAGACATGGTAGCACCTGGGCCAAGAAGCCACTTAGCCACTGAGAACCAGGTGCTTGGGGTCCCAGGACCTCCTCTCCCTTTCGGGTGGAAAAATTCATCATTCTGACAGTTTGAGCATTGATAATGGCTTCCAAATTAGACCCAAAGCTCTGCAACTCTTGAGGATGGGTGGATGATATGTTTACAAAAGCTTCTCACCTAAAACCCTGGAAAGTTAATTCAGCTGCTAAGACCTCCGTTTCTCCTTTAGAATTCTAGCCCAGCTTCTGGGTGATGAGTGAATCATAACTTCTTGCTTCTTAGACAATGATAGTAAGATCCCAAGAAGAGCGTGTCTTGGCTAACACCAGAGGTTAGTGTGTCACATTGTGGCCTGAAGTTAAGAGCATTGTGCCACCCATGACAGAGAGATTGCATCCCCCCCACCTCCCTCCAGTCTGTCTTCTCAGCTGTAGACTGAGCCTAGAGAAACTGGTGAGCTCCCCCCAATACAACGAGGTATCTGAAGAGATAGGGGCCGCCACAGGGCTCTGAGAACCTTGGCACAATGGCGCTGTCTCACAGATGTTGTTATTTGTGGTGAAATCCAGGTGGTCTCAGCCCAATGGCCAGCCCTGAGAGAGCTCTACTCAACATAAGGGGCTGGGGGCAGCTGGGAGGTGAGGGCGGAGGAAATGAGAAACCACCGCAGAAGCATGCGTGGCCAGAGCACACAGGTTTTGGCACTGGATGACAGAGCTAGGTTAGCCTAAGGACATGGTGATGGGCTCTGACCCTGCTCTGCATTGGCTGTGTGATGCAGGACAGGTCATTTAACATCTCTGAGCCTTAGTCTCAGCACTCAGGTGACAGGGTTATTGCAGTATCAAATGAAACCATCTTGCATATAAAGAGTTCAGCTACAACTTAAATCTCAGTAACATAGCTGCTGTTGCTTCCAGGCTGGGGGTTGAGTATGTGGCCCACTTTGTGTGACAAGTGCAGTGTGTCCCCTCTTCCCATGGATTGTGAGATTGTGTGCTTCCCAGGGTCTGGCCTTGCCCAGCCTCTCTCTCCCATGGAGTCCAGCCTTGTACCAGACACAGGTCCTTCAAGCACCGAGTCTGAGGCCGATTGGAGTGTTCCCACATCTAGTCCCCTTCCTGGTGTCTGCTCAGCTCTCTCCAGTGGCTCTTGCCCTGGAGCTGTTCTATCTCCTCCAGTTTGCCCATGTGTGTGAGACTGGGTGCCGCTTCCCAAGCTGCTGTGCCACATGGACACAGCCTGTTAGTGCAGCCGGCCCCAGATCATGCCCTTCCGGGTTCTCCTGATGTTCACTGTCTACTGGCTATAGGGTGTGACTTAGGCTTCCTTGGTCCTCCATGGGCCCCCTACAGCTACTGCCACCAGCAGCTCATCATTGCGCTATGCAGAGACTCCCAGACCTATGTGCTAAGCGTACAATGTTAAAGGGCAGCCCTGGCCAAGCTGACCATCTTGCGAGGAAGGAAATGTGGACAGAGCCATGGAGGCACCTGGAGGAGGGAAGTGGTCAGCTATTTCTCAGCATAAACTGAGTATTCCACAGGTGTGGGCAAAGCAGGGAGCTTGGTGTCCCTTTGGAAAGATTTGGCACATAATTATCCATGTGTTTGTCACTTCTTTCAGAAGTCGTCCAGGAGGATAGAAAACATGTCAGATCAGTCGCTTGTCTCTCTAGCGCCTGACACAGCAGGTGCTCAGGAAGTATCTGCTGATGGATGGATGGATGGACAGAATACCGTATGAGCAGTGCAAACAGCGCTTGAGAGGCTGAGAGAAGGCACATCACAGGGTCGGCACCGAGTGCATGCCCGAGGGCCATGAAAAGTCAAGGGCAGGTGAAGCCTTGCTCTGGTGGAGGTGTCGGCGAGGCCGCTCCATGAAGGTCTTTGGTTCTTAGTGGTGCTCAGGAAGGAGAAGACGGGGGGGGGGGCATGGGGGTGCCGATGTGACTGCATAAGGTTATTTGAGCTGGAGAGTGGCTGGCCTAGGAAGCACTGGAGATGGTCTTGGGGAGCCGGCAGAGGCTGGAATGCACAGACTCCGGCTGGAGAGTTCAGCTGTGACCCCTGATGTTATTTTAAGGTGGTGGCTTTTTCATATTTAATTATGAATGAAATTGCATTTGAGGATGGCAGCTGGTGATGGCGTGTGGTCACGCTGTGTGGACTGCTTTCAAAATATCTCACCCCAAACTTCATTAGTGACTAGTTCGAGGAAAGTGCAGCCTGACCTGCCAGCATTTTTCATCTTGTCTGTGTCCGAGATGTGTGGACCTGGGCAGGGGTAGGTTATGGCTCTGCTGGTTTCTGGTGGCATGGGCCAGCTCCTCCAGATCTTGTTCAAAGAACAACTCTGGACTTTTTTTTTTGTGGTGACCATTCAATGGCTTCTTGATAATTCTGCTTTGCCCCTTGAGTTTGTTTGCTTTCTTTCTTTCTTTCCTCTTTTGTTGCCCCAGTACTAGGAACTGAACCAAAGACCTTAGCATGGAGCTATATCTCCAGCCATTTTTTTTTCTGAGAAAAAATGATTCTTGTCAAATTCAGTGGCCCGACTGGATTTGAATGTGTGATCCTCCTGCCTCAGCCTCCCAGGGTATCAGAATTACAGGTGTGCAGCACCATACCCAGCTTTGTCCTCTTTCTGCTTTTTGACTTGAGCTAGCTGGAGGGAGAACTGAGTACATCTACCCATGGCCACGTATGGCCAGGGATACCAGGGCTGGCTCGGCACACCCCCAGCTGGGTGGCCTGGCCCAAAGAGTTGGCCTGCTGAGCCGAATGGCTTGTGCCCTCCATGTCCCAACTATTCCTAAATATGGTCAGTGTTTGCATAGCTCCTGCCACCGTCTGCATCTGTGTGAGCTGCAGATTTCGGCTTAGCCACCCCTTGAGCCAGGCTTTTCCTGGCCACTGTCCCTTTGCTGGACTTAGAGTAAACCTGCATCATCCAGATTAACAGGAGTGAGAAGTACACATAGACTGGGGCAGCAGCGCTCAGGAAGCTTGGCTGGGCACAGCATAGGGTGCTGGCCCAAGTCTTCTGAGAGCCACTGTGACACTAGCTGGATCTGTGGCCGGCAGCCCAAACAGGTCCCAGGCATCTGCCTCATGGGCAGAAGCACGATGATTAGACCATACCATGTGGGTTGGCTCTGGCTCTGCCACTCCTGTGTGACCTTCAGTAAAATGCAGCATCTCTGCGAACCTTCCTTTCCTATGGTCTGTACAGTGAGGAAAAAGTGAGCAATAACAAGGAAGACAATGGGGAATGAGATTTAGAGAACTTGGTGGGGATGGCGAGATAGCTCAGTGGACTAAATGCCTGCTGTGGCAAGTGCAGGGATTAGGGTTCGATTCCTGGTCCAGAATGCTGTGTCAGTCCCACCTCTGGGGGAGGGCTGAGCCAGTGACAGAGTCCTGGCATGGTGGTGCATGCCTGGAAACCCAGAGCTGGGGAGGCTGAAAGCAGGAGGATCACTATGAGTCTGAGCTGTATAGTAAGACCTTGTACCAAATACATAAATGAGAGAGAGAGAGAGAGAGAGAGAGAGAGAACTAGAACTTGGTGTTGGCTTGCACTCCATAGTGGCCGCATTGCTCCTCACTCTGTGGGGAGGATGAGAGAGCTATTGGCTAAGAGAAGGGACTCTGGCAGAGACTGAGTCCTCATGCTGTCCTTGATGCTGTGACCTTGGGCCAGTGACATGACCTTACTTTACTTCCTTCTTGCTGTCTATGTGAGGGACTCACTCACAGAACAGCCCAGTGTGGTTGTAAGGGTTTGAGCTTGGGCCACACCAAGGGGCGCAAGGCCCAGCCATGGTGGACACAGTTAACATGCAGGACGGAGAGCGCCTTCTTGTGACAGCGATAACTGTTGCATGGCTATCTTAGGACTGTGTGATCACGGGCATGTTAGCTTATCTTAAAGCCTCCACTTCTCCACGGGGGAAGCAAGGACACAGTGCCCCCTTTGGTGGGTGCTCCTGCTGATCCGTGGCATGTGTGATGCTGCACACCTGTGGGTGAGGTGGCTGCTGCCCTTCTACGGAGCTTTTTCCCTTCGCTGTTCTTCCCCTCCCTCCCCAGGCTGTGAAGTTCTGTAGCTAAGTAACACTGGCTGCTGTGAGGCTTTCGTTGGTGTTGCTTGCCGGGTGGGGGTGGGGGTGGGGGCGGGGGGGGGGCGCTTGTGCCGCCTCTGCTTTGGGTGACAGCTGTTTCCAGGCAGATGCCTCCCCCATGCTCTGAAGCAGTGAAAAAAGGGGGAGAACGTCCCAGATTTAAATTTGGAATGTGAGTGGAATCGTGCCAGCCTGCCTGGGGGCTCCCAGGGCCCATGGGCCGACTGTTGTTTGGGACAACTACTGCTGTGGACAACGGGACACTGGCCACGTGGTGTGGCCTGGGATCTTGGTTGGACTCCTGAAACCATGAGTGCAGGGAGAGACTCAGACCAGCTCATGGGGAGCATCACTGAGTGCCCATATGAGGGGTACTGGTACTGAGGCACTGGTCTGCGGGGGAGGAGTGGGTGAGAGAGGCAGGCGAGAGTCTTCACATAGAAGGGGACAGCGAGGGTAGGAATGCATCCTGCCCTCTGGTCTCGGGGAGCTGTGTCCCCACAGGCTTGCTCACTCCAGGGTCAGAGGTCGATGCACCCAGGGACCTGAGAGAGGTCTTCAGTGGACACCACCTCGTTGGAGGAGGATTTCTCATGGACGTGCGGTGATATCACAGGGCAACTGTGTTGAAGGGTGACAGAAAGGGTTGTCAAAATCCTGGGATAGGTAGGAGAGCCCCCAGACAGGACGCTGGAACTGTGGATGGGTGGCCATTGAGGACAGACATAGAAGCTGTTTCTAGAAGCAGGGGTATTCCGCAGGCATAGTCAGTCCCAAATGCCTCCTCTTCTCCCGCACATCTGTGCACTGCTGCCCCTGGGGTGCCCATGAAGTGAGCCAGGCCCAGCCTGGGGCTTCACCCTCAGAAAGGCAGGCTGCCTTCTGATCCTTCAGGCTGCCCCCCTGTGAGCCCCAGCGCAGCTCCAAGGGTGTCTGCTGTCTAAAGGGAGCCTGAGAACAGCCTCCACACCTTGGGGGCTGACTTGTAGGCTGTTTCTCACCCCAAGACTCTTCTTAGAGTCAGGCTAGCTTCTGGCCCCTGCTGGCTGTGTCTGTGGCTTACAGGCCAGGTAGTCTACCCAGGATCCTAAACTCAGTACTTACCCTGGCTGCTATTCCTGAGAAGTGGCTTTGGAGACAAGATGATGGATGGTATTGGCCATCTAAGAAGAGTCCTTGGGGCATACAGTACGTAACTTGATGAAGTCCCCCATGGGGAGCTCAGAGATCCCTGCACTGCACTTTGACTGTGTGTTTGCTGCTGAGCCCAGCAATAG
>PVJA010011181.1:0-30000 GCA_004027025.1 Myocastor coypus | reverse complement strand
TAATGTGCCATAAAGTTGCCAAAGCAGAACAATTGAAAGAAATGAGAAAAAAATGTTTTTTGTTGTTTTCTTCTTTTCTTTCTTTCTTTCTTTCTTTCTTTCTTTCTTTCTTTCTTTCTTTCTTTCTTTCTTTCTTTCTTTCTTTCTTCCTTCCTTCCTTCCTTCCTTCTTTTCTTTCTTTTTTCTTTTTTTCTTTCTGTCTTTCTTTCCTCCTTCTTTTTGATAAAGACTATGGAGCAGTAAATACTTGAATAAGTCATTTGAGGCTCAGCACCATTATTCCTGAGAGAGGGCTTCAGGACTCATCAGTAGAGCTGGTGTCAGCTAGTTCCCCCAAAGTCCATGAGCACCCTGGCCCATCCACACAGAACCTTCCGGGGACCTCTTTCCCCAGACTTATTTTTCCCTCTCACTCCCACGGGGACATTTGGGGGCTCCTGGGTCAGCCCTTCTATGGTAGCATTGACCAAAGTTGCCTGGGAGCAAGACAAGTACCCGTTCCTAAGAAAGCCTTTCACACGGATGTTTCTGGAACAAGGGCTTGTTCCTTTGAGAGTTCCAGCTGATCATAAACAGCGTCGGCTTCATACCCTCATTTTGTGCCAGAGACTCAACACTGCCTATTTTAGAGACCATGTGTTTACGCCTAGAAAACAAACCTCGGCATGTGTGTATATTTGTCCAGAAGCCACACCTAATGACTCCTGGGGTGGGTGAGCGCCTCTCCACTCACTGCCCTGTACAAACTCTGTTTATCAACATTGATCGGCTCCTCAGTCCCACTGCCACTCTACTCACAGAGGCTCGGCTTGGGAGAGGTCTGCGGGAGGCCTTAACCCTGAGGAGAACTTGAGTCCACAGAGAGACGTAGGGAAGGGGGTGATGGCCATAGTAGGTCCACTAACAGGAGTCCCTGAAGAGTCGGGGATGTGTGTGTGTGTGTGTGTGTGTGTGTGTGTGTGTGTGTGTGTGTGTGTATGTGTATGTGCATGTGTTATCACGTAAAAGACATATGGCTTTCATTAGATTTTACAGGAAGTGTTGATCTTATTTGTAGCTAAGATTGCTAACAGACATTTTGAGGTAAAAATTAGGTTTCAACCTGCTAAGACCTGGGTGTGGCTGGAGTGTTTTCTTCGAAGGGCTGTGTTAGAAGCCAGTGCCCCAGTATGGTGGTGTGCAGAGCCGGGAGGGCCTTCAGGAAGCGTGGCTTAGGAGAAGGTGGTAGGTCCCAGGGGAGCTGGCCTTGGAAGATGCTGAAGTAGTTGTCTTGGACTCTGGGCTCTCAAGAAAGGAAATTCTTAGAAGATCCATCCTGGCCCTTGAATTGCTTCCTCTCTGGCCATGTGTTTTCTCCACTGGCTTATATGTGTGCTCCTGTTGCCAGCCATGAGATCTTCAGAGCTGAACTGATGTCCCTTGTGCCACTTCCTTGAATTTCCAGAACTGTGAGCTAATTCAACCCCCCCCCCCGCCCCTTGTTTTAAAATCAGGTTGGCTTGCCTTGGGTATTTGTTGGAGAAACTGGAGACAGCTTCAGGACAAGGACGTTGACTTCTGCCCCTCAGAACAGCATGCTGGGCTGAGTGTAGGGAAGTGACAAGACGCTGTGCCGCTGGCCAGTGCCCCTGCCTCAGTACTTGTAGATATGACACTGAGAATGACCACAGCAGAAAGTGTTGGAGGAGGTGAGTCAGGGTATGGACAGAGGCTCAGAGGGAGCAGTCTGAGGGCAGGGACACTTGTGCAGACCCAGGCGGGACTCCCTCTGGGGATGCCTTCAGTTAGGGACGCTGTCAGCCCATTCCAGACTTCATACTGGTGACTCCACAGCCTACACCCATCTTTCTCCTTGGTGGCAATCCTGGTGCTCATGCCTTAGGCATCATCAGCTCTGCATTTCCAGCCCATCTTCAGCTCTGGGCCTGGCCTGCTGTGCCTCAGAAGTCTTGCTTTGCGAGTCCTCTCCTGAGCCAGGGCAGCAGGAAGACTATTGTTCCCCAAGGGTGGGCTGGCTGTGGCCTCAAGGACCCAAGTTCTTTACAGCCCAGTGTTCTTTGGAAACCCCTGGGCTCAGTTTCCTCATTGTACAGCTGGAAGAGTCAGGTCTTGGGAGATGACTCCCAATTCAGATAGGAGTCAGTGGTGTATCTGGAAGAGACCCAGGTTTATGACTCGGAGCCTTGTCATCTTGTCACTGCATGAAACTGCTTGTGAAGGGATATGAGTCAGTGTTCCTCGGAGGACACAGGGTAGGTGGCTAGTTCTATAGCATTTCCTCCACCTCCTGGCTTACTATTGTTTTTGTTGCTTGTTTTTTATGTATTTGGTACAGGGCCTGACTATGCAGCTAGAACTCCTAGTGATCTTCCTATTTTCCACCTCTCCAGCACTGGACTACAGGTGTGCACCACTATCCTGGGTCTCAGTGGCCAGCTAAGTGTGCTAAAAAGTGGGGCTGGTGCAACATGTGATGCTGAGTTGGTTTTGTTTTTTGGAGACAGGGTCACGTTACGTAGTTCAGGCTGGCCTTGAACTCACTGTGTAGCCCAGATTGGCTTTCAAGTCCCAGTGATCCTCCTGCCTCAGCCTCCTAAGTGCTGGGATTAAAACCTAGCTTGGCTTACCTTTTGACATAACAATGAAAATAATAGTGGATGCTAATTATGAAGGAGGCATGTTACCTTGGTAATGAGTTAATTATTAGTTATCTCAGTTAATTTAATTCACTCTTCGTGTAACTTTATGAGGTAGGGACTACCATGACCCCCACTTTACAGATGAGGAAACTGGCTCAGAGACCCTGTTAGAGGCATAAGGCTCCAGCCATGAGGGGAAGAGGGGTTCCAGGTTGACTGCCCACCCCAGCACTGGCATGACTAGCCCTTCCTTCCCTAAATATTTCAATCCTGAGCCCTGACTCAAGGTCCTACACAGTTCAGTGTATTACTCTCTTACAGAGCCCTGTCTTCTGCCCTTTACTTATGACTGTACAATACAAAAATTTCCATTTGAAACAAACTAATTTAAGGGATCCTGTAAAACCATTTCAGGAAAAGTCTGAGCTGGTTCATGGTTCAGGTCGAAGAAGAAATGATTGTGGAAAGGTGGTGTGCAGATAACAGCACTGTTCTTGACCTGGTTATGTGGGAAGAAAGAAGAGCCTGTAGGGAGTACATGTTGTGGAGTTTCATCCAGGTCTTGCCTTCGTTTCATTGACTTCTGATAGTGTCTTGTGACAGTGGTCGAGGAGAATCTGGGTGTTGGTTTCTCCTCACATGTGTCTAAGGCAGCCAGTCTTTTCACACCCAAGGGAACCACAGATCCAGGAAGTCTCTGGCCATCAATTGGTACCGTATCTGGGGTCTAGGTTGGCCTGCCTCGAGAATCAGTGACAGGACTGGAAGCAGAAAAAAGAATGGAGTGGTGAGGCTGGGCTGAGGATGGTCAGCAGGGAAGACTGGACAGTCTCAGTCAGGCCTCATGACTCGTGCTGAGCTGCCCAGGGCCGGCAACACGTTCCCCTCTGAATTGTCACCCACCTACAACAGCCCTGGTGGCCACCAGGCTTCCAGTCCATGTCCTTCCACATGCCTGTGACTGTTTCAGAGGAACAAGTCAGCCACCATAGGAGGCCACAGGCCAAACGATTCACAACCTGGCTCTCTTAGGACCTTGAGGTTTCTAAGGAGAGGCTTGGGAGACAACAGAAAGTAAGAACTGAGTGTCTCCTCTGTGCGCTTCTCACTTCATATGTAGAAGGCTTCCTTGGGGAAAGGATTCTGCTATTGTAAAATACCCCAAACCCAGAAATCTTGACCAGATTCTTGAGCTTGTACCAAAATGGAGACATGATGGTTCCTATGGGGGTAGCCCCTAGCTGTGGGCTCTCATGTTCACCTAGGACCAAGCTCCTCACCAGCAGGGAACCCAGAACCCACAGGAAGTGCCCAGCAGGAGACAAAATGATGGGTGACAGCTGAGTGGGAGAGCTGCCCGGCCCAGAGCTGTGCATGCTCAAATATGCAGTATCTCCTCCATTTCAAAGGTGAGTGTAGGGAAGTGATATGTGACTGAGCAGTCAGCACTAGAGCTTCCCGGGCTGTGTCTAGGATCTGTGTTCCTCACGGTCATGGTCACAGCCACCCAGAAAGTGCTCTTCAGAGTCTAGCAGGTTGTCACTGCAGCGTTACCGGGTCAGGCATCCCATTGTGAGAAGTGACCAGGTCCTCTCCTTCTGAAGGGTCAGACTGGGGAGAAGGACTATTTCTGTCTTTCTTAGGTGTAGGAGGATTTCTGCGGAATCCTACTGGCTATAGCTGAGGACAGGGAACCAAGGTCCTCAGCAGTAAATGAGAGCAGGGACCTGTAAGGCATCTTCTCACACTTCACATGTGGCAGTTAGGGGTGCACGTGAGAGGAACTCATGGGCACGTGTGGATTGGGGTCCACCGGTATCATTCATTCCTTCACAAGACACTGCATTTTCCTATTGTATTCAAGCACTTGTGAATTACTTTAGGCATTCATTACATTTTTTCCCCCCCAATATGGAGGATTAAATTCACCATCTTCTCCCTGGGTTACGTTTCCAGTCCTTTGAAAATTTAGTTTTTGTTTGTGTGTTTGTTTGGGATTTTTGGTTTGTTTTGTTTTTAAATTCTGAGACAGGATCTCACTAAGTTGCTCAGTTGCCCAGGTTGGGCTCCAACCTGAGGTCCTCCTGCCTCAGCCTCCCAGAATGCTGGGTTACAGATTTGCATATGCCATGCCCTTTCTTTTTTCTTTCAGTTATTACTCTATCTTTCTATACATCCTTTAGGCTTTAATTCACTCATTCATGTATTTTTTCCCACATATGTGTTTGTTAATGCCTTCATTGACCCAACAAATAAAGCAGTTCAAAATGAACTAGACTCTGTAAGAATGTATGATAGCCAAACTCAGAGTACACATAGGGAACTCCTTGTCCCTGAACATGTAGACACCTGGAATTGGGCGAATACGCAAAGCCCCCCAGGACTCCAAGAGGAACTTTTGACCTGTGAGAGGTACAAGTTGAACTCATCGTATGGCAGTGGAATGTAAATTATGTGCCAGGGTCTTTGAGGATTCCTACCACAGGTTCTCTCCATAATTAGAGAACTTGTGAATCTTCCTGAGTTCTCCAAACAAGTCTTCTTGTGACCCTGGGCCATCTTTTTGGTTGCTCCTGGAAGGAAACAACTGGCAGAATCCCCAAGCGGAAGTGGACTCATGAGTGGGAAGGAAGAGCCTCAGGAAGAGGAGGAGGAGCATCAGGGGAGAGCAGGAGCATCAGAGAGAGGAGGAGCATGGGATAGCGCATGAGTAGCAGGAAGAGGAGCGTGGGATAGCGCAGGAGTAACAGGAAGAGGAGGGGCATGGGATAAGGCAGGAGCAATAGGCAGAGAAGGCATAACAGTGTGGAAGAGGAGCTTGGGGTGGAGGAGCCTCAGGAAGAAGAGGAGCCTCAGGAAGGGGGTCACATGAGGAGTCCGTGTCAAAAGACAGGGATGGTGGATGTGGTGGGAATAAGAAAGAAATGACAGCCAAGCAGAAGTCAGGATATTTTCTCCCCCCTCCAGGAGTGTTCATCCACTTTTGGTATTTGCACTTCCTAGGCTGACAGGAGGAAGGCTACTGCTCTGTCCCACTAGTTGAGATCTAGTATTTGAAGATGTACTACCCATAAAACACAATCCAAACATTAGGATTTCTAGCAATAGTGATAGTGTGGGCTTTCAACCACGCTGCAAATGAGAATGCTTTCTAAGTGGGCATCCATAGCTGGGGAAGGGCTTGCTACCTCTACCGGACAAGTGAGAGGTGGACAGATCGCCCTTGTCAAGCCCTGTGCTGGCATCATGAAGAAAGGGTGCATGGTGAGGAGGGTGACGTGTGCACTACTTTGTAATTACTGAGAGGCTGCTGGATCTCACACTCAACTTCCCAGCTGTGCGTGGCTCCCAGGGGCATATGCGTGCCCTTCCTGCTAGGCAGGCAGTATCCTAGTGGCTGACTTCAAGGATCCTTTGGATGAGCAGAGTGTCAGCCGGCAGCTTCCATACATGCAGTCTGGCTCACGCACCTGTTGGTTCCTGAGGATGTTTTCAACCTTTACCATGATGTCAACACTGTCTGGCTCTGCACCAAAGGTGGCACGGTCGGCCAGCTGGAAATTCTCACTGTCCTCCTTGTCCCATGCCTGCCTCTCAAGGAACTGTCTTCTGCTCAGGAAGCTTCACCCTGAGCAGCCAAGCTCAGGCGGCCAGTTTTACCTGTGTGTCAGAGCCTGCCCTCACCACTCAGGACCAATGAAGAGAGTCCTTCCTGTATGCTAGTTCCCTAGGTAACAAAAGTGTGTTCTCAGGCCTAAAGAAAAAGGAAGAAACCATAGACACCTGAGAGTTCCTCCCTGAGTCTGTGTACCCACCTCAGCTCTCAACTCTCCTCAACAGGCAACCACGATTCTTGACTATTACTCTGTTTGATTTAAAATACAGAGCCATAAACACTCAGGGCAACACCAGCAGCATGGCCGGATATAAAATTAATTTCTTTTCTGGTTTATTTGTGAAGGAGTCAACCATATAAATCACTTTAAGCCACTAAAGACAGAAAGTAAAATCACATTTTCAAATGGAGAAGTAGCGTGTGTTCCCATTAAAATCTAAGAATGTGTGATCAATTCGAGGTTTCAATATGGGTATAGTTTTGTTAAGCTTCCTTTAGGTTGTGAGAGGCTCAGAAAGTTTTGTGCTCCATTTCAGTTTAAAGCTTTGGATCTTTATCTGCTCGTATCACTAGAAAGCCTGGTATGTGCTGGACAGTCTCCTGTAATGCCATTTTTCATGACTTGTTTAATTAACAACCATTTTTGACCTAGACTTGTTATAAAAGTGTTGCTATTCTCTCCTGCTAAATTATGTCTAATGAACATATTTGCATGTTATCAGATATAGCAATATATCATTTCAAATTTCAGCGTTTAAGCCTGCATCGCTCAAAACAGCTTTTGTGGATTAGTAAGCAGGTGAAATCAAAAATCTCATTTCATATCTGACATTAATAACTTTCAGGGGGAATGAGCATTGGCATTTATGTCTCGACCGGAATCGAGCCCAATGTCCTAGAAACACAAGGGCAGCAGACAAACCTACTCACCAGATAGGAAAATAAATCATGCATAATGCAGAATTTCTACCTTACATGTTAATTAATGTGTGCAATCAATTACTGATGCTACAGTATGAGAAAGAAACTGGTGGGGAATGGGGTAATAAAAAATACCTATAGATTTATCTGCTTCTTTTTTCTATTTAAACAAATAGTCTTCAAGCCTGTGAATGCTGTGTTGAGACATGCTCTGAATAATAAGCATCATAAAATCTAATCAGATTTATAAGAGGAATTGATTGTTGTGGCAGGAGGAGAGGGTGGAAAATAAGCTGAAATTTAAGTGTTAATTTTTATGCTAATCCACAGTGGCTTCATATGAAGCAATTTTGTTCTGTGCCACAAATATAAAATTGTCCCTTGCAGAGAAATGTCAGCTTGCTAGACCTGAAAGCAGTAATTTATTAGGTATGTTTCTATTAGTATGTGTCATAGTTGTTAGCAGGCTATACACACAATGGTGCTTCATACTTATCCTCCAAGTCTCAGAATGTTTCAGCTCAGTGGCTGGAACGTGGGGCATTAATACATTATCATATGCGGGGTGGTCTGTGCCCTGTGGACAAAAGGCTATTTAATACAATTTAATGTCATTCTGAGAAGAAGTGGAAAAATAAAGACGGGGAATAAAATGGCATCTGTGTGTTTCACAGAGCACTCAGGCACAAACCCTCAGTTTAAGAGGTATGACATTTCTGCCAAGAAAAAGAATAAAACTGGGGCATTTTTTTTTTATAACCTGTTCCCCACTGCAGTATTTTCCAAATGCTATTAAGTGATCGATTTACATGGCCACATGGTGATGTCATCCATAAGAAGGGGAATGCAGATGACAGCAAAATACTAGTGACAGTGACCTTGTTTTAGAATCCTTGGAACCCTGTCAGCTTTGCTTCCAGTATATGGTTTCAAAGAATGTACTTTTTGGACAATATCTAGTTACTGAGTAGTGAATTAATAGAGTTAAGGGTTCTGATGCAATTCACATATAGGTCAATTACATGCGCCCACATCTGCTCTGTCACTATCATTTGCATATAGCATTCATATGTTAATGATGCCTCTTTTTACTCAAGTAATATATTTAAAAAACAAGATTTGCATATCAGTTTGGATCAGTATATTACAAGCAATTTATCATTTTCCCCTTCTTGTTATGATTTTAAGAACAATATCTTGAGTGATGGCTGCTATATTTGAGCACGGCTCTGGTTTATACAAGGAACCCCCTCAGTGGGAAAGCTTGCATTCGAAAGCTGCTTAAAGCCTTATAAATCAATAATGACACAGATGGACTGGTGATAATCTATTTAGAATGCCTGATAGCAAATATTGTTGTACAGATGATTAGAGTGGTAACTGTTTTAGCAGAGAGCCTTCCCTCTCTCTGTAAATGGGAAGTTTGAAAAAAAAAAAAAAAAAAGTATTTGCACGTGGACTTGGTGTCAGGCGGTCTTCTTGCTGGGTCTGGATTGCAAAGGGGAAAACATGGGGAGAAGAACAAAGAGACTTCCCGCTCCTGCCAATATAATCATATCAATCCCTGTTTCTTTAACAAAACAGGACCTCTTAATGGAATTGTGTCTTCAGGTGTAAATAGCATTAAAAGCTGCTTCTCCTCTCCTCTTTGCCCTGCTACCGCGCAAGGAGTGGGAAAATAAAGTGGAGGTTGTCAGAAGTGGCAGCTGCTTGGAATCCTGATAAATATAAGCTCTTATTGATCTGATGAAAATGAAAGATCCCAGTGCTAGGCAGTATTTAGCTTCTTGTCTACAGCCCGTCACCGGTGGCCTTGCATGGGGATAGATTTCCATTCTCATACACCAGATTTGATTTCATCTTTAACCTTTTCCGTTGAATTTCCTTGACCTCTGCCTATCGCTGTGATTGGGTGAATTTGTTACATTTCTCTTTACATCGTTTCTTTCTCCATTTCCTTTTGTGATAGGGAGCCCGGACACCCCTCTGGCAATCTGTCAGTGCCTGCACCAACGGCTTCCGTCCTGGGGTATTTTCTCGCCAGCTTGACAGTCCTTAAGACAAGTATGCAGTCCAACTGCTAAGGTAGGTCCTACAAGAGCAGAACTCTTGGCCCTGGACACACTTCATTTTTAATTCTGTTTTGTCTCTTGGGTCTAACACAAATCCACACCTAGCACTTCCCTTCCACCCTGGCTCAGAGCTCCCTACCAGTCTCCTCCTGACCCAGGTGCCATTCCCAAAGCCACCCCTAGTGAGCCTTGGGTAACTGATGCCTGGCAGGCCCTTGCCCTTTCTCACGGGGACAGACACTCATCTGGGGCCTGGGGGGCAGATACAGAGGAGTGAAAGGATCCTGAAGAGGTGCTCGCTCTTCTCACGGTGGCTCAGCTCCTTTCTGGAGTTTTCTTCTGGGAGAAAGACAAGACTTTGGGTTAGCAACCTGAGGTTGCTGCTCACATATTCTAGTTCCAAGAAAGTGCTGCCGTTATTTTGAGTAGTTTTGATACAACCAAATCAAAGTGAAGATTTGAAAGAGCTTTTCTGAAAGCCCAAGCTGAAGTCATAAATTATTCTGCACCATGATTCTTTCTGATAGTAAAACCATACCTCTTTGCCTGACATTGCTGAAATGTGGAAAAGTGAAAGTTAAAAATAAAATGAAACATTTGAATCTTGGCTGTTGAGAACCTCGGATAGACATCAAGGCCAGTCGATAAAGGCTCCTATCAATTAGGCTTCCACGGTTATCATCTGATATTGGTTTATTAGCAATAGCACAGGTGCAGGGCTCTGGTGCTTAGAATGTTAAGGGCCAAGAAAAATGCAAAGAAAAATCAGGAAATGGAAAGCAAGGGCCTGGGGGCTTTGAGGCAGGCTTGGGGACAGGGGACAGCACTTGCTAGCACCCCAGCCTGGAGTCATCTTGGAGAAAATGTCTGCAGCACAAGCGTTGGATGTGCTCCCTGTTTTACCCCCTTTATTTGAGTTAGAAAGTGTTGATTTCACACTGCGGTGAGTGTTTTCCAGCAGCTTCTTGGTGGGTGTATTCTACGTTAGGAAAAAGGAGCGGGGAGCAACAGCCGTTCTAGCTGCCACCAGCAGACAAGAGGACCTCCCCTGGCACCAGCGACTTCCTGGAGTACTGGGGCTCCTTTTGCAGGGGGGGACAGCCCTGGCCCTGCAGGCTGAGCTGTTTGGCTAGGACCCCCTCAACATATCGCAGGCAGGAACAATTTTTGGTTCCATAGCTGTTTGGTTGGGAAAACATGCCTGCAGTTGCCAGTAAGGTTTAGAATTTGCCTGCCAGATAAGGGAATGTCTGTGAAGACTATTTTCCCTCTCGGGAGGCAAAACACAGATGGGGGAGTTAGGAGTCTTACAATATTTAGCTGCTACATTGATGGTAGGGATTCTGCTGTGTGGATGCTCACAGCTTCCGAAGGCCCAACTTAGCATCGCTGCTGAGGGCCATCAGTGAGGAGACGGATGAGGCCGACTATGGCAGATAAGGGAGAGAGTGAGCACACTAGCTTATTCTGGAATATTCCATGCCCTGTGCCTTTGAACTGTGGGAGGAGCTACTGTGAGGATATTGGCCACTTGCCCTTGGGATGGGAAGCAGAAGATGACTACCTAACTGGATGCTATTTCTGCTGACCATGGAGCGGGAGGGGAAAAGTGTCCTGTGTCTGCACTTGGGTGACACAAGTCCTGGCTTTGTGGACTCTACAGAGCAGGTGGCCTTCTGCCACCAAAGCATGCATTCTAGAGTAAGTCATATCTTATAGCTCTGGGTCATCTAGAAGATAATGCTAGTATACCAGGAGGCCAAGGCAGGAGGATCACAAGTTCAAAGCCAGTCTGGGTGATGTAGCAAGAACCTGTCTCAGAATGTGAAACAAGGGCTGGGGAGCTAGCTTGCTGGTCTAAGTGCCTGCCTGGCAAGCTCAATGACCCAAGTTCGATCCCTGGTATTGCATGCCATACCGGCCCTGGAACCCTGAGTATGCCATGCTAGTCCTAAAACTAGGTGGGGTGGTGCATGCTGGGGAGGCTGAGATAGGAGAATCACTATAAGTCATAACTGTGCAGTAGTACCCTACATCAACAATAACAACAACAACAACAAATTATGAAATAAAAAGGAGTCGGGATAGCTCAATGTGAAGGCTTTGAGTTCAAAGCCCATTACCACAGATTAAAAAACAATTTACTAGCCTTTCAAGGATACCAAGTAGGTGTCCCAAACCTCAGATAGTACAAAATCCTGTGAATGCTGCATTTTCCCTATACATACATCACTATGATAAAGTTTAGTTCATCAATTAGGCATAGTGAGATGGATGATAATAACTATTATGAAATAGAATAGTTGCCATGACATGTGATAGTAGAAGTTCTGTGAACATGGTCTCCTCCTCTCTGGAAGGGATCAAGATGAAGGTTAACGTCTTGGGACTGAGGTCAGCTCTGAGTAACTGGAGCAGCAGAACTGGAGAGTTTGGCTGAGGGATGCTACGTCTGGCGTGCTTCATGCTTAGCAAGGAGAGGAAGGGAGAGAGATTTTCCCAGAGAGCAAATCTAGAGCTTGGAATTGTTTTTGTGAATGGAAGTCGGATTGGAATGTTACATTCAAGGAAAAATTCTGTCCTCTGATGAGCAGAAAAAGGTCAGGTCTGAGAGTCGGGGAGGGAATATGGGGGCACCTCCATTCACAGCACTTGCAACTCTGGCTTCAGAACTTGGGCTCCTTGGGTTCTAGAACTGGGTGCTTTTGCCGATGGCCCGCATCTGGGATGCATGAAGGGCTGGGTGGGTGCAGGATTTGTGAGCTCACTTTGTCCCTGAGCTGTGTCTGGGTCACTGTGCAAAGGAAGCCTTCCTTTTGAAGCCTGGCATGTGCTTCTATACCTTGGGGACAGCCATGCTGATGCACAGAAGAGCCCACCGCAGAGAAGCCAAAGCCACCCGCTGGTAACTCCATCTCTCGTGCCCCTTGCTTCACAAGGCGACGTCATATCCCAACCCAAGGTGAGTTTCTGGGGAATTCCTTGAAGCCATGAGAGGAAGAGGCTGGAGACATGGCTGGCCAGCTTTATAACCTCCCTCCTTCAGAAAGACCCTGGCTTGGGTCATGAGGCCCAGTGACATCCAGAAGGAAACGGCTCTCGGGGGCCACAGCTGCCTCATCCCTGTAACTGACACACATGACCACACTGTGCTCTGAGCCCTGCAGGGTCCATGTGAGCACACTGTGCTCAGGCGCTCATCTGCCGTGGCTCTGGAAGCCCCTCTGCCTCTGGCCAGCTGGTGTGTGAGTCAGCTGTGGTGGTGGTGGTGCTCTGGGAGCTCGGGGGAGAAGGGAATGGCTCTAATTCCTGTGTGATGATGGTGATGACCAGCCCTGCACGTGTGTGGGGAGCTTTATGTCACCTTTAGTCTACACCGGGAGAACTCGAAACTCAGTGAGGTAAGGATGCCCGAAATCCCCTTCTCACCGGTGGTGAGATGCGGAAGGTGCTATGGCTTCCCGAAGGCGAAAACTTACATCAGAGATAATCTCAGCTCTCCAGGGCAGGCAGAGTGGATGGAGCTCATTCTTGTCCAAAGAATCCTCTGGAGCTTCTCACTCTGCACAAGCTCCCTCCCTGGTCAGGGGATGGTGATATCTAATTCCTTGTTCCAGATGTGGAAACTGTGCTGTGTTCAGAGAAGATAGGTACTCTGCCTGGGCTCCCACACCCAGTAGATGGGAAGGCCAGGGTTGGAGCACAGCTCTTCTGGACTTGGGGTCCAATCTCTTCCCTGTGATGTAGCACTGGTGCAGCACTGGACACGATGGCCAATGTCCCTGTCTGTGGGGTGCTTATTTTCTGGGGGTTGAGGGTGGGAAGCAATGGGCAAGGCAGTCAGTGGCTGAGATGATGTCAGGGACTGAAAAATTCTGCACAAGTAGGAAAGCAGGAACACTGGTGGGGAAGAGAGAGTCTCAGGACTTGAGAAGGGGCAGGGGCTGTAGGGTTGGATGCAGGAGGGGCGCAGGTTGGGTGCTCAGTAGGCATGACAGGGCAGGCCATTGTGAGGAGTTTTGGCTTCTGCTTATTTATTTATTTGTTTGTTTGTTTATTTATTTCCTTTATTGAACCCTCCTGCCTGGTAAATGTGCTGTCCCTCAGCTGGATTCATAGTCCCTTCTTTACTGCTTTTCTTTCTTTTATCAGCGGGGGTATCTTGAGGAGCCCAGCTCTCCAGGTGAGGAGTCCTCCTTCAGCACCAGCGTTCTAGTTGTGGGTTTGCTGGAGTTTTTCTTTTACCTCCCAGGGGCAGCCTGGTGACTGCAGGTCTGTGGGAGCAGATAGGTGCCCACAGCCCTGGGACCAGCTTAGCCTCCCTGGGTGACCCCAGACAGGTGGGGACCTCAGCTGTGGAAGAGAGGTTCCTGGTGGTCCTGTTGATCAGGAGCCTGAGTCTGACTTGTCCCAGGAGGAAGAGAGAGTGGCCTTCCGGGCAATGGGTATCACAGATAACACCTATTCACTCTAAGGAAACCGAGTCACAGTGGATGACCGATGACACACAGGATGAGTTTGTGTGTAAAGAGCCTTGGTGATTGTCCCTTAAGTCTTTCCCTGAGGAAGTGTGAGTCCCATTGTCAAGAAGAAATCATGTTTGGGGAATTCCATGCTTTTGTTTTGTGTGTGGTTTTGTATTTTTTTTAGGGAAGGACCTACAGGTGCTCAGTGTCTCACTACTGTGTCAGACTTATAGTGATCCACTGGTTTAAAGCCTCTCAGGAGCTGGGATTGCAGGTGCATGCCACCATGCCCAGTCTCAATTGTCTCATTTGCTGTTTCAGTGTGCCCCAGTGGGGTGGGACAGGCAAGACAGGCCTGGGGATTGAATCCCCAGCCCTGTGCCTGCTTGCAAGTGCTTTAATCTGCTGAAATATTTGGCCAGTCCTAAAATCAACTATTTTTTAAATTATTATTGTTATTATTATTGTTATTGTTATTATTATTATTATTTTCTTTTGCAGTACCGGGGATTGAGCTCAGGACTTTGTGCTTGCCAGGCAAGTACTTAATCCACTGAGTTATCTCCCCGGCCCCTGTTTTGGGAATTCCAAATCAATCATAGGTCCATGGAACCCTGGGATTAGTGCAAACCTTGTGACCAAAGGCACATTTATTTTGTGGGAAGATTGAGGGCCAGAGAGGCCAATGGATTTATCTGCCCGGGGTCACATAGCAAGTCACAGGCAGAGGCAGAACCCAGACATGTTGGGGCCACTCTTAGCAGGAAAGAGGAACCAGTTTTTCCGTGGGCAGGGGGCTAGTGGTGTCTTCTCAGTGGCTCCCCCACTCCCCATGATGTTCCGGGAAGTGGTTTGCAAGCATCCACTGATCTGTTGCTAGTCAAAGCCCCGTGCCTCTGAAATATGCCATCATTACAAACTCTCGGGCCTCAGTCTAAGAAGACCCAATGTGTGACAAACTCGCACTGCTTTTGACATTTTCCAGAGTGCAGCGTTTGTCCAGGTCTGATTTTGTAGACATCCAAGAGACAAGCACCGGTTGGTATTCCTGGACAGGGGTCATGCCAGCTGTTCCCTCTGAGGGACACAGAATGCTGGAGGTTTGGACATAGCCATCAGTGCAGAGCCTGACCCAGCAGAAGGGGCAGACTCTGCCCCACAGCCTGCTCCTGCAGAGGGGCCCAGGCTGGCAGTGGCTCAACCCATCTCCGTTTCTCAGGTGGGCTTCCACCCTCACAGGAGCTGACATGAAACCTACCTCAGGCTCAGGGGGTGAAGCATGAGGCCGAGTGTGTGGAGCCTGCCTGGAAGAGCTAGTACTTTGGAGGGCAACTGCCACAATACCTGCTGAGGGCAATTCCTTGGGCAGAGTTTGTAAAGAAAAAATAAGCACACCGTGGTGGCATATACTTGTAATTCCAAACTCTATGAGGCTGAAGCAGGAGTTTCACAAGTTTGAGCCAGTCTGGGCAACTTACAGACTTTACAAGATCCTGTTTCAAACTAAAAAAATAAAATAAAAAAGTGCTGCGCATGTAGCTCAGTGTGAAGAGCATGGGTTCAGTCCCCAGGGCTGAAAAAATCTAAGTCAGGAAAAAAAAAAAAAAAAAAAAATCTGGCTTCTTTTACTTTTCCTTCCCTATTGCTGGCACCTAATTCAAGTTTGCAAAACCCTTGCTGCCAACCTAAGGCTGTGTGTGTGGCCTGGGTTGAGGTAGAACCTGCACCCTGAGCACAGCTGGGCACGGCCTAAGGGCAGGGTTCAGTAAAAGCTGGGCATGAGGAAGTTCCACCTGCTGAATGTGGTGGCACAGAGGGAGACCTGTGCAGGCCTCGGAGGCCAGCGTCCTCCCTGCCCACCCAGTGCCAAGGCTAAGGGGCACCCGAGGGCCGAGGCAATGGGTATGACTGGATGCCTGCGCAGGGGGAGTCCAGCCATGAGAGCACCTTTCCCCTGCAGCAAGGAGCCACCAGGCAAGGCAGAGGTCTGTCATTTGTGCATGTTGGTTTGCTTGCTTTTCTCTCTGGCCATTGAGAAGAGAAGGGGGATCCTGATGCACTCTGAGGAGGACTGGCAGCTCCCCTGGGTTCCCACTGGAGGAGGCCTGCTTGGGTTAGCACCAAAGGACAGAACGCTCCCTGTCCTGCCATCCCTTCCAGGTCCGCGACTCTGCCCCTTTCTGCAGAGCTTGAGGAGATGAGGAGCCAGAGGGTCAGAGAGGCACAGTGGATACCCAACATTTTTAGCAACAAGGGGCGGGGGGGGGGCAGGTCGGGTCCCCAGAGAGCTGCTGCGCATTTTCTTCCCTGCCAGGCTGGCTTCCACTGAAAGTGCTGTCCCAGAGCTTGGTCGGAAAGGGGCGGCTGGACTCTGGGCCCGGATTCCTGGATACCCTGGTTTCCTGGGTGCCCCTGGTCGTCTGCACTCCTGTCCATGCACCCTGTGCATCCGGGCCACATGCAGCATGGAGTTTCTGCATGTGTAATATTATTTGTTTTTATTTCTGTAATCCTTTTATTGTTTGCACAACTGCTGTCAGACTGTTGCCTGAAAGTATCACAGGATAATTGCAGAATGCCTGCATAAGTAATTTCTTATGAAATCGGGCCTTGTCTGCATATAAAATTGTTTTCCGTTGCTGCATGCATGGACTTCATTACGTCGGGGCTGTTTACTGGCCGCGCACCTTCCCCACAGGCCACGGAGGCGGGAGGGCCTGACACTTGGAAATAATGAAACACTATCATTATTCTTTTTTGGTCATATGACATTTCTAGAAGGTGACAGTCAGTCCGATGCGGTCAAGGAACTGCCTCGGCTTGGAAGGAGGGGAGGCTGTCACCCCGACGCAGCTGGCGGGCCGGCTCTGCGGGCCAGCGCGGGGAAGGCCGCACGCTCATCCCACCTCGCACTGGGCCTTTCCTCCGACCACATTTCTGCGATATTAATGGTGTGTGGTAGTGAAAGAAATGTGTTTTATTCTTGAGTCTAACCCTGCTGTTATCAAAGTAACTTCCAGCTTATTAGCGACAAAGGACTTTTCTCCTCTCTGCTGCCCCGTTCGCCAGGGCTTCCTGAATTAAACTGCTGTTTCCTGTCCTTTATATGCATGACCACATCTGGGTAGCCTGCTCACAGCCCCGCCGCTTAATAACAATCACCTTCCCTTTCAGTCTCTGTTGATTGTTTCTAATTCACTCTGACAGATAGTGCCTGACAACTTGCCGGCTTTTCCCTCCCTCCGTGACCTGAAGTTACTCACGGCACTTATATAGTCTGTCATTTTTAATATTTGATTTCATTTTAAGTTATGTGTTTTACTGAGAAGATGAAACCAAAAAAAAGGGGACTTGTAATGGAACATAAATTTAACCCTTCTTGCCATCCGACGCCAGCCGGGAGCAGGGTCCTCCTGTGAGGGGGTGGGCGCTTCTCTTTGCTCGTCATCCTGGGGTGCCTGCTGTGGCTACTTTTTCTGTTGCCTTCCATCTTTTTTTCCCCTTATTCTTTTCCTTCTTCTCCTCTTCTTTTTCTTCTCCCTCCTCCTCTCTCTCCACTTCTTTTTCCTCCTTTTTTCTTTGGTCTTCTTTCTTTCCTTCTTTCCTAGAACCAAAATCCTCATGTGGCATCCTTCCCCTGTAATGGTGCCCGATGAGTCTGTGGTGCTATTAGTGGCACTTTCTGATCTGTGACTGAGTCACTGCTGGAGACCTCTGGGGCTTTGCTATAGAGCAAGGGTGTACACGGAGAAGCCCAGTGGCCATGAAAATGGCAGACATAGAAAGACCTTTCTTTTTGAAAATCTCAGCTTCTGCCTCTGTCTCTCCTTCTGTCTTTCTTTTGAACACTGGGAATTTAATTCAGGGCCTGAGCTGTATCCTCATCTTTTTTTTTTTTCTTCAGTTTTTGTTCGGAGACAGGGACTTATTAAATAGGTAAGTTACTCACACTGGGGTCAGACTGGAGACCATCTTGCCTCAGCCTCCCAGAGTTCTGAGGTTATAGGCCTGAACTACCATGCCTGGGTGGAAATGCTTTTCTTGGTGCCAGCTGATATTCAGAGGAATGCCATGTATACTTGGGCTGGGCATGAGACTGGGGTCTTCTAAAAAGTGCACCCCAGACAGGTGGGGGTGCTGTAGCTTGTCAGATTCATTTACTCGGAATGCCCTTTGCCACAGCAACCTTGCAAGATAGCTACCCTCACAAATAAGGTGGGTGTCCCATATCACTTCAGGGTCTGCTCTACCATGGCTTTGCTATTGCTTGCTATGAGACAGTGGTGTCCATGTCCCTCCTGATCCTTTAGGGCAGTGGTTTTCAACCTTTCTAATGCCATGACCCTGCAATACAGTTCCTCATGTTCCTGTGACCCCAAATCAAAAAATAATTTCAATGGTCACTTCAAAACTATAATTTTGCTATAGTTATGATTTCTGATGGCTTTAGGCGACCCCTGTGTTTTGGTCGTTCAAGCCCCGCTGGGGTTGCGACCTACAGGTTGAGAACTGCTGCTTTAGGGAGAGCTACACAGCCATGTATTAGATCAGCTTTGCAAATGGCCACCACCAAATAACAAGAGGCCCACTAGTGCACCATGATGTCACACTCCTGTCCTGTCTTGTACTGTCCTAGGGAAATAGGCAGGTGACCTTCCTGGTGAGCTCACGGAGACAGGACTTGCTCTCAGGCACCACACTATGACCACGTAGTTCAGGCCACTCCTCTGGGAGACTGTGTTGCAGGCGCTGTACCAGGCTTGGTTACCTGAGAAGCAGAGGCACTCAAACTAGGGCCACATCCTGCCCACAGTGCATTTCCCAGGGGCTTCCTGAGGGCTCTGCCTGCTGGTCCCTCCCAAGGTGACCGCTTCCCTGGGAGTTCCCTTGGCCAATCCCAGCTGTTCTGCGCCTGCTCTCCTGCACCTCCAGAAACGCACTGGAGAACCAGTGAAACCTTTTTCATCATTTGCTTCCCTCCTCTGAGAGCAGTGGACAAGGGCAAGTGCTGTGGCCCAGAATCATGGTTGTACAGGGCTTCGTGCCTATTTTGTAATTGTTATCTTGGTTTTGGGACATGCTAATTAAAGTTAGACAGCAGGATTATGCACAAAAGTGTACAAACGATTGCTTTGTTGTTTTCAACATGGCACACTGCGTACACAATGGTGAATTATCTGGGAGGTGAGACAGAATCGCTTCTCTTTTTCACTGGCCCAGGTGGCCATCATGGGGCAAGGGAAATAGCAGAGAATCACTTCCTTTGTTGTCTTCCATCTCTCTCCACAGTGGTGATTTTTCAGAGGTCACCAGGCCTCCTCCAGTGTGTTCATGACAGGGACTTCCCAGCACCTTGAGTGAGGGTGATACTCATGGACCAGGATAGTCTCACCTTTATCCCAACGCAGTGAGATGTGAGGCTGAGGCCCGTTGCTCCTTTCAGCTTATAGGAAGAAAGTCCATATGGACTTCTTTTCATTTATGTGTTTGGCATAGGTTCTCCTTATGCAGCTCAGACTCACAGTGATCCTCTTGTTTTCAGCCTCCCCAGTGCTGGATCATCAGCACACCCAGGGGTGGGCCCGGCATGGCATGCAGTACTAAGCAGGCACTTAGTACACTGAGCTATCTCACCAGTCCCACAAGGGATTTTGAAAGACGGTTCTAGGTTTGTGATTTAAATCTCCAGGAGGTCAGACTGTGCTCTAGCTCTTTAACTCTTCTCTTTCTCTGAAAAACTGTTTGCATTGGTTCTTGTTTTAAAGAGAGAAAGAGAGATAAATTTAGTAGAAATCAACTAAAGACTTTGCTTTTAGCTATACGCAGCAAGCCTCCGTCTGTTAGCTGGTGGTGGCAGCAAAGCCTTGGAACCCCAGGCTGGCAGGTAGAGGGAACATGATATTACCCATGGTATCTTTCATCTACCCAGCACCCCGTAATCTGGATTTCCCATGGCGGCAGCATCAGCATTGACATCATCTACACTCAGCTGCAGGACCCCCACTGGTGCTGTCCTTCCATCTCTTGGGTTTCCCCAGGAAAAGCCAGGGCCTGTCCCTGAGGAGGTGTTAACAAGTAGGTCCAAGACGATGTCCCTTGTAGGGAGGCAGGCCATGCACTTCTTCAGCACGGTGTGAGCCAAACAACAGAAATATCTATAGTCCTTCTGTTCTCTCTGGCGCCATCCTAGGTGACCAGGGGTATAAATCAGAGGGTGAAAATACACAGAAAACTGCATCACACAGTTGGACACAAGCAGGGGTTCAAATGAGAGCCATAGACTCAAAGGGGTGAGGGAGTGAGCAGTGCATGAGAAAGGATAAGAGGCTGCTGACCCAGAGGGTAAGGTGGGAGATGCCTGGAGTCCCAGGAACTTGGGAGGCTGTGCCCCAACTTCTACCTTGTGATTTAGTGACTTAGGGAGACCCTGTCTGAAAATAAAAACTGAAAAAAAGGCTAGGGATGTAGCTCATTGTGAAGGTTGTGGGTTCAGATTCTAATCTCTCTCTCTCTCTCTCTCTCTCACACACACACACACACACACACACACACACACGCACACACACACACACACACACACACACACCAATGGGTCTGATCACTGTTGCTTGCTGTCGCTTTCCCCTGTGTTCAGCACCACACAGTCATTTCAGGAGAAGCCAGCCTAGAAGTGTTGCTCAGAAAGAGTGAGTGCCCTGAGGGGGCTGGCGCTGGAGCTACATCCTGGGGGTACCGGGAAGATTGTTGTGTACACTCGGATGACAGCGAGAGGGGATACTGCTCACAGAAGGCAAGGATTTGTCAGATGCCTCTGCAGCTGGAGAGGAGTGGAGGGGTCACACCAAGACAGAGGCGAGAGAGCGGCAGCTGTGGGAAGCCCGGGGATGGGACTGGTGTGTAGGCGTGTGACAGGCTGCTCTGCTTGGTGGGACTATCAGAGGTAGGTAGTCAGGCTAGAGTGGAGATGAGGGTGGGAACCCGGTGGTGACAGAAAGGACACTGCCAGATAGAGGGGGATGGATCCAAAACCCAGAGAGCCAGAAGTGTGCTGAGCTCAGGTACGAGGTGAGGGTGCGGGGAGAAAGATAACTCCCCTGCTGGCCTGCTGCTCAACTTGGTGCTGCCCTTCTCTCTGCCGAGGTGCATAGAAATTTCAGGAAGAAAGAGGTGAGCAGGACAGTGCTGGATCTGCAGTGGGCATCCTGGGCCCGGCCTGTGTATGGCGCTTGGTGTCTAGGCAGGCTGGAGATGCCAATTATATGCAGCAATTGGCTTTTGAAGTAATAAGAATAAAGAGATTGCTCTTGAGACACACACACACACACACATACACACACTCAGACGCTTTGTATTCAACAGGGTCACCCACAGTTTTGTTTCCACGCGTACCCACAAACATGCACTCTGAGTCCCACAAGGGGCATGTATATGCCAATTCAAGAGCAGGCAAGAACAATGAAACAATCGGCAGATTCATCAGTTTCGCTGCTCATACTTCAGCTCCAAGAGTGAAATGTTAGTTTGTTCAACTCGCTGCCTTCTGCCTTGATCACAGTGTGAACGTGTTGACGCAGCCCAGCCTCCCGGCTGGAGGGTCGAGACCCGTGGCTTTTAAACTTGCTTATGTGAAATCCAAACATCCATGGTCACTGGTGATCTGAAATCAAGGCACAACTTACGAAACGCACACGTAATTATCTTGTTTATTCAGGGTATAAATAGAGTTCATGCATTTTAAAATTTTTCTTCCTGATAAGGACTTTGGCCAGCATTCGGTCATTAGATAATCAGTCGCTGTGTCTCTCATTCTTTCTCTTTCTCATTTCTGTCCCCCCCTCTCTCTTGCTCCTCCCCCATTTTGCTTCTCGCTGTCCTCCTCCCTCACCGGTGGCCTCCCTCTCTCTGTCTTCTCTCTCCCTCCTCACTCACCATTTGCCCCATCCGTCTCTTTCATCCTCTTCTCTGTCCTTCACGGTTTCTATGACTTTCTCTCTCTCCCTGTCCCTTGCTCTTTCTCCCCTCTCTCTTCTTCCTCCTAGGGAAGGGGCCTCCCTGGGGTTGCTGTGGCTGCCCCGGGAAGCAGAAGAAGGGCAACCGGCCTGTGAGATTCTGTCTGGAACCTGGAACTCCTCCTGCTTCCTGCCCAGCTTTGGCAGCTTTGTCAGAGGTGTGCTCGGACATATCCTTGCCACCTCCGAAACTCAGTGGAAGGCCCACGGGGCCTGCGTGGCTCCTGGCAGCTCTGCTGAGGATCATGTCCAGCAAGCCTGCTGTGAGCAAGGCCTTCCCCAAGCCCCACAGGGCACAGTTTATGTGGGTGAATCGTTCTTTTGCTCTCAGCCCACCACTATCTTCCTCACACATCCTTTCTGATCTTTACCATACTTGCTTGGTACTGCCTACTCTTGTACTTAGTCGGGATTTTTCTTTTTGTTTTGTTTTGTAAATACATTTCCTTAAATTCATTGTTACATTAGCTTTGTCCTGAGTAATAGGATCTTCAAAATCTCTGGCTTGATGATGAAGCCAGTTAGAACTTCTTCACAGTAAACATGAACATATTGACAGGAACTCTGGAAGTGTCAGCTACTTTGGGGTATGTGTCACCTGAGGTCATCACATGTGTTGAAATGGCTCATGGGTAACCCTGAGCACCTCTATTCTGGGGATGCTCCTGTCCACCAGGTTCTTAGAGGCCCGCTCAGGTGACTCCAAAGCCACCCATCTCCCAACCACTGTGGAAATTCGGTCAGCTCTTCTGGCCCACAGTGAGTTCTCCTGTCCTCCCAGCCTCTCTTGGAGCCCCTCGTTGTCACTTACTTACATGTTATTCTGGTCACACTTGGCCATTCTGGGAGCCATTTCTGAACCATGGTATCTGATATTATCCCTTTCTTCTCTGGGCAACAAGATTCTTGGGAGTAGGCATTCTGCTTTTTGGGGTGAACCAAAGTATCTGGCTGACCAGCTAGCTCTATAGCTATTGGTCTGTCTACCACCCGGCTATCGGCCATCTATGTATCTATATATCTGTACTTGTGTCTATCTAGCTGTCATCTATGTATTCATTATCTATCTGCCCAGTAGTTGTCTATAATTTATCATCTGTCTACAGATTTGCCTATAGCTATTATCTATCTATAATCTATTCACTTCCTGTCTATCACTCCATCATCCATCTATTGCCTGCCTCTTATTTTCTTATTATCTGTCATCTGTCTGTCGATATGTCTGCCTATCTATCATCTATCTGTCTGTCTGTCTATCTATCTATCTATCTATCTATCTATCTATCTGTCTATCTATCATTATCTGTCTATCTGTCTTTCTATCTATCTGTCTGTCTGTCTCTCAATTATCTATCTACTTATCTATTATCTGTCTATCTATCTATCTATCTATCTATCTATCTATCTATCTATCTATCATCTACCTACCTACCTACCTACCTATCATCTATTTCATCTCTAGTTCTAGCCACAGATCTATCCATGCATCTGTTATCATCCACCTCTTTTTACTTACCTAACATTATCTATTATCCATCTACTTATTATCTATCAAGTGATCAATTGTCATCTATCAATCTATATTTTATTATCAAGAGTGATCACCTACTGATCCTCTCTACTGAGCATCTATCATCTACTGAGGTATCTATTTGTTATCCTCTCCTTTTGCTTCCTCCCCTCACTCCCTTTCTTGTTCTACCTCACGAGCCAGGCTCTGGCTTAGGCCCTAGCAGATCTACAGAAGAGACACACAGTCCTCATCTTCATAGAGCTGATACCATGCCTGGAAGAGGCAAGTAATACAAAAATACACAAGTGGAGAAAGCAGGGAATCACCAGTAGGGATAGATCATATCTGGTCATTAAAATAGAAGGGTCTGAAGCAGACTGAGGGGAGCCCAGGGCTTAGAGCTCAGGGGCAGCAAAGGTGGGGAAACCCTATGGGGTTCCATCACACCTGGACAGAAACATGGCTGACATGAAGGCCCTGGGGCAGGCAAGGGCTGGATGAATACAAGCTGCGGGGTGTGTGTGTGTGTGTGTGTGTGTGTAATTCAAATAAAAAGAGAAAATTTGTTTCCAACTTTTTTTTTTTTTTTCCTTTTGGTGGTACTGGGAATCAAACTCAGGACCTTGTCCTTGCTAGGCAAGCATTGATTCAACTGAGCTATTTCCCCGATCCCATTGCCAAATTTGACAAGATACAGTGTTGCCATTTCTCACTTTCTAGAGGCTACAGCCTTCCTCCCTGGAAGAAAGTCTGACCTCTCACCTTAGAAAGCCACGATGTCGAATGCCTTCTCCTGGGAAGGTGGCTCTGTGATGCTTGTGGCAGGGTCGAGGGCTCCACAGGAGCATGCCATGCTGAGGCAGCACCGACATGCTAATATTTCATTTTAATCTTGAGTGCCAGGTTCCTTTCCAAATGAAGTGTCTCAGGCAAGGCTCTAACTTACATGAAATAAAAGAGTTTAATGCTAATTAAATATCATCTGACTATGGAAGCTGTATTTATTAATGGTCTCAAAGAACTCTATTGAGGTGGATGGACCGGGACTGTGTCTCTGTTGGAATACACCTTGGTTGCAGGCCTTCTTTGCAATTCACACATGTGTCTTCTACACATGGCAAAGCTGGGGGCACATGCGCTGTCTCTTTGGCTTTTGCAACTAGGTAGACAGCTCCGTACATGCAATAGGCATTTGATGCAGCAGGTCTAGGCAGAACTCAAGCTGTTGTGTTTATCCAGCCCCAAGAAAGTGCCCATGATACTGGTTCAGCCCACAGTGAGTAGTGGGGCCTGGAATTGATCAGGAAGCGCAGATTCTGACCCTGGCTCCTGGTACATTGACCACAGAGTGACACTACCATGAGGAGCAATCCCCCTTGCTGATTCCATGGCTACCTCCCTCCCTCCTTCCTCCTTTTCCTCTTTTTCTAGTCCTTCATACTCTTCCATCTCCTCCAGCTCTGCTCTCTGCTCTCCTAGCTCAGAGCAATAAGCTCATGGTTGTTAAATCCTTCACCCAGCTTTTCTACCCTCATCATCCACCGTTCTCATCTCTGGTCATCCGAGCTTCGCATCTGGTCTCCTGACCTGGACTTTGAGCAGCTCAAGGCTGAAGTCTCTGCCAATCTCCTAGGCTTCTAGGTTTTTCTTGGGGGTGGTATGGATTCTCTGCAAGGAGTGCCTTACCTGGACAGACCTGGCCTTGCTTGAGCTGGTTAGGGGGAAAGAAAAAGGTGAACAGGACCATGCAGCCCCATTCCTCCTGTTGTCTTCCGGCTTCTCCTTGGTGTGGTTTTTCCTGATCTTATCTTTCTCTTCCTCTCTCCATCATCAACCTCTAAATGGTGTAGATGAGGGCTCCCAAAGGATGAAGTCATGACCACCTGGAGACTCACCCTGGTGGTTCCCCGTTGGCATGCCGGTCCAATATGGTGACGACTTCTTTTTTTATTTTTATTTTTATTTTATTTTTGAGACAGGGTCTCGCTATGCAGTTCAGGCTGGCCTTGAGCTCACTTTGGTAGCCCAGGCTGGTCTCGAACTCGCACTGATCCTCCTGCCTCAGCCTCCTGAGTGCTGGGATTACAGGCATGCACCACCATGCCCGGCTTCAACTTCTGAATTTTAAAGCAAAACCAAAGCATCTGGATTTGAACACGGAATTTCACGTGTTAAAAACTCCTATCTATTTTCTTTTCCTTATAACATGAGCCAAAACAAACATGTGGATTGGTGGGATTCTAAGTGGGTTTCAAGGTGCTGACTTGAGCACCCTGACTCTGGGCATGGTTCTTCAGATCAGACAGGGAAGGGGTCAGCAGGGTCCAAATGCTGAGGACCGTGGCTGGACTGGTTCCTCAGCAGTTCCTGGGCTTGGCTGTGGAGAGGCACATGGGGGGAGCTTTGAGGACTCAGAAGTGGGGCTCGGTGGGGCTCCACATGGCTCACAGGCCTCAGGAGGACTTGTTCTTCTCCCTCAGCTCATCTGCATCCCACCTATAATTAGCATCTGAAATTTCTAAATGAACTGCCTGATCAAGTAAATTTAGCGGACTTATTGTGAAGTGTTCCCAAGTCCTCTTCCTCCAATGGTCCGTGCAGACATACGGCTGCCTTGGTTGCTTTGGCTGTTTGCAAGCCAAGCAGCTCCTGTGCGCTGCCCAGCAGTGACGAGACATCCCATTTATGTGATCTATAATGAGTTTATTAGGGTTTCACTGCCTCATTGCTATTAAGTTTTATCAGTTTGAGCTTCAAGAGCACAAGGTTAAATTTTCAATAGAGTTTTCACAAAGTTTAAGTGGGGATTAGGATGGTTAAAAATAGGCCCAAATGGTGGGACTAGTATTTGGTTCAGAAATATTATTTCTGCTCACTAAAGGATTGTGATCTTTTATTTATAAACTCAACACTTTTCAGATATTCAGAATGGGAGCACAGGGCTTGCCTTTTATTTTCGCTGAGCAAAGGTGGCTGTGTTAGTGGAGAGGACTGAGGTAAAGATGCATATCCATTTACACTGACCTGTGTGTGACTGCTCAGCGCTGGAAGGTCGTTGTCCCTGTCGTGGGATACGGTTATAGCTGGCTGTTGCTTTGACCCAGTAAATAAACATTTTAAAGAAAGACAAAAAAAAAAAAAATGTTACCACAAATTACAACGAAAAGAGTTACGATATTATTTTCTTCCCGGTTCTCAAAGATAAACAAGTTCTCCTATGAAAATATGTGTGTGTGTAATTGAATATTATTTACTGGGATCCCTTCTATAATTCTTGAGCAATTTTTAGGTGGAAACCAATTCAGAATTTCTTCTGTGGCTGCAATCAGAATAAAGTGATTCCACTTTTAGGTTAAGAGAAAAAAAAAAAGTAATAGGCTGAGCTGCTATTACGGCAAGTTTATTATTATTGGTGTATAAGCTAGCTGGGGGCTTAAGCACAGAGCAGTTGGATAATTTAGCTAGCTCCTGGATCCAATTAAAAAAAAATCTATGTTGTGTCCACAGTGGGGGGATGGCCATTGCCGAGAAAGCACTGTCTCGCTGACGGAGACTCACCTGTGGCATTCTCTTGGTCATACGCAGTTGGGGATGCAAAATACTGTAAATCCTCTCATTACTGCCTTCCAGAAGACTGACACCTCTAGCAGCTCCGCGTTTATCTGAGATTATCGGTTAAACTTGTGAAAAAAGCAACTCCGACTTATTTATTCCATTGGCCTTTGGGACGATTTCACGTTCTGCAGCAATGGTGAATGGTGACAGTTGTGGCTTGGGTTAGTGGAGTGTTACATTTTTTTAGCAGAGACCTTTTCTAAGTTAATTTATGACTCGGGTTGGTGTCTGGGCTGGGGTATGGCATATACCCGCAACTATTGTACCTGGTTTCGAAAAAGATGCATTTAGGGAAATTTGAAATAAAACTCTAGGATGTTTTTGTTCTTTAGGGGAGCAATGTACCAGAGATATTTTGAACTTGAGCCAACAGTTTTTCCTAGCTGTGATCACAAATGATTGTGGTATGTATGGGTTGCTAGAGGAGCACTATTTGGAGGAAACCTGTGTTTTATAGATTGTCACTTTTATGCACAATGCATGAGAGACCAAGAGAGAGAGAGAGAGAGAGAGAGAGAGAGAGAGAGAGAGAGAGAGAGAGAAACTAATTTAGACAGCAGACAGTATTCTCTTAAATGGGGACTAAGAAAAGAGATGTTTACAAAAAAGCCAGCTCTGAATATGGCTTTTTATTTAATCATTATTACATCAATCATCAGTATCAATACTTAATAGCAAGCTGATAATGTAGCCAGTAGGTGAAACAGCTATTAAAAAGTGTAAAAAAATGATTAATCAGGTATGGGGGGTATTAATGCACTCCAACTATTTAATGATAAGTACATATTTTTTTTGAAAGTGTTTATTTTTAATAATCGACGAGAATATTAGTTTGCAAAAATGTAATTGCTTCTTAATTTCACATCTTAGCTTCTTTGTGCTGGGTACAAAGGTAGTATATTTCTGTAGTTATTGTTTGCAGCACTCCGTGTAAAAAATCACGTTCATTTCAAGAAGCTGTTATGGTATTGATTCTGGTAAAGACTTCCATTAACTGACCAATCTAAATCTCATAAGTGATGTCAGGATAGTTATGCATTTGCTTGGTTCAAGTATTCAGCCATTATGTTAGAATGCAGGCAACGTCTGAATATGGCTGTTAAATTATTTCTAAATACCGAACCAGAACAGCTTAACAGTTCTGCAGTTGGAGACTGACACAGAAATGACAATCTGCCACCTCTTTGTTTTTTAAATATTAACGTTGTATGGGGATAGTATTTTTGGAGTAAAAAACCTGTGGCACGAGAGGATAAGTGACATAAACAAAGGCAGCTGGGCTTCATGAAATAATGGAACAATAAGGCCCTTGCAGCGGCGCTCATCACTCCAGTATGTTAATTAGCATTCTGTTGTGGCCGCAACGCTGAAAACATGTAATCTGTATTGGTGTACAGTACAGCTGTGAACACACATTCTTTTTTGTGAGTCCCTGGAGTTAGCCTTGCCATTGGCATATGCGTTTGGGCCAAAAGTCAAGCCATCCCCACTAAAATAGCACACCATGGCAGCAAAATGTCATTTGTCTTTTCTTATTTTTTTTCCTCCCCTCAATGCCACATGCTATCCAGTGATGTAATCTAGTATCACTGCATCTGCCTCTCTGCTCTATTTTTGCGAGGGTATAGTGTGTGTGTGTGTGCGTGTGTGCACACATGTGTGCCAGGGAGCAGGAAGATTTAAAAGACCATGGCCTCAACATGGTCAGATTAAAAAACAATCAATTCTTTCTTTTGGCATTATTTAAATATATTTATTTTAAAATGCATAATCTTTTTTAAGTGTCAAGAAACTAGAAGGTGTTCCTTGTTTTCCCAGGGGAGTGTGGGGATGAGGAGAAGCTATTCTTAATGTAAAAGCCCATAGAAAAGGAGATCCATGGAACAGAATCTCAGTAAACTTGTATCTTTAGTCATCATCTAAATGCAGAACATAGCTCATTGTCTTTCATGGATGTCATACCCCCTTGGGGTAGGATTAGTTCTTCCCATTTCGCAGCACAAGAAACTGAGGCTGAAACATGGTCCTACCTGCCCAGTCTGTCTGATGTTCACCCACAAGGGGATATGGGAGGCTGGAGAGTCTAGGTAGACACAGTTGGTCAGTTTTAGGGAAGGGGTAGCTGTCAGGGCAAAGAAGTGGTGACAGGATGGGAGTGGCGACCGTGGCCTTCAGGGACAGGACCCACGAGGCCTCTTCTGAGTGATCTTGCTGCTCATGGGTGGCCGAGCGGTTGGGAGCCGCCTCCGGGGCTGCGTGGAGGTGGCACTGGGATCCTTCTGATACCAGCCTTGGTACAGGCGGCCTGGCAAGGGTCCGGAAATGCCAGTTTTGGCGGCGATGTCCCAGGTGCCAGTACTGTGCTCAGATTTTGCCTGATGGTGTTTGGCTTGAAAAGTGAAAATAATTTTAAGTATCATAGTTCTCGGAGTCACTCAGCTTCCGTGTGTGTGTGTGTGTGTGTGTGTGTGTGTGTGTGTGTGTGTGCATGTGTGCAAAGGTGTAGGAATGTGTAGCTTTTTCAGTCAGTTCAGAGCACACACACATATTCTCAGTCAGCTATATATGCATATATATATATATATATATATATATATATATATATATCCCTTTCCAAAATAATTTTTGGTCAAAAATTATATCAGCCCCCTAAAATTTATTTTCTATTCAGCTAAGAACCATGCAGTTGTTAAAATCTTTCCCTATTTTTCAGTTTCCCCTGTCAGCTCCCAGTATCTGATCTGACCATACCAAAAAAAAAAAAAAAAAAAAAAGAGAGATTAAAGCACGTGAAAAATAAATAACAAAACAAAATAAAAGCACACCTGGCTCTAAAGTAACTTTCAGAGTTTTCTGGGTAAAGCTTCTTGTCTCTGCAAGATGCGAATGAATCCTTGAGCTCTAGATTTTTCTTTTCATCCGCCTCAAACCTGATTGGAAAACTAGCCCCACCGCACAAAGGAAACGCAGCATGTGGGTCACCATGCTGATCCAATTTGGTTCTGTATTTTGACTGTAGAGGAATCAGATTGTCTGGTGATTTGGTGACGTGTGTAAGCGTCCACCTGGGAACTGGCTAGGTTAAAGGTTAATAGCACTTGTCTCTCTCTCTCTCTCTCTCTCACTCACTCTCTCTCTCTCTCTCTCTC
>PVJA010011180.1:0-55409 GCA_004027025.1 Myocastor coypus | reverse complement strand
TTTGATCAATCTTATATACCTATACGTATTAATCTAAACTGATCCGATGATGAAAATATGTAATATAACCATTGTTAAATTTAAACAATAAAAGAATTGGAAAAAAAAAAAAAACCACTCAGATTCTAATGTTAGGGAACAAAAAATTCCAATCAACTCTGAACACCTACTATGAAGACAACAATATGCATTGTATCAATTATTGTGGCTGTCCTACTAATGTGTTTTGTAACTGTCTCAATGTTATTTCTTATTAAAAGTAATAAGAAGTCTGGCAAAAAAAAAAAAAAATGAATACTCTTCCTTCAATACAGTGGACATATTTTAGCCTCAGGTTAAGTTCACTGCAAGTTTTCCTCCCAAACATATTTAACTTTGTAAATAGATATACAGTAATGAGACATTTCATGATACTGTCCTATGATACACAGATTTAGGTAATCTTGAACACAGGATACAGTTGTATCTTCCCCCAGATTCTCTGGTACTATCTTTATGTGATTACTCAAACAACTACTGACCTGTCCTCTTTTTTGAGACTGTTATAATAAATAGAGTTATATATAATCTTTGAAACTGGTTTCTTTCACTTGATGTAATGCCTTTGAAGTGGGTCTGACTTCTTACATATGTCATTAATTGATATTTTTCAGTTTTTTAGAGAAGATCCTGTTACATTGCCCAACCTCATATTGTTTTATTGTTTTGTACTTGCTTGCTTGGTTTTTGATATTTTTGAGGCAGAGTCTTGCTGTATAGTTTGGGCGGGCCCTGAACTCATTGTGTACCCCAGGCTGGGTTTGCAACAATCCTCCCACCCCAGCCTCCCCAGCACTAGAATTATAGGCATATGTCACTGTGCCTGGCATAGCCTAGGCTCATCTTGAACTCTTAGACTCTAGTGGCCTACACCAACCTTCTGAGTATTGAGATTATAGGTAGGCATTGTTGTATCCAGCTTAGTTAATTTCCTTTTTTATACTTACTGTTTTCCAGAGTGTATATATCATTTTGCATTCCTCCTAACAACATCTGAGAACTCTAGTTGCTCCATATCCTTTACAGCACTTACTATTATCAATATTTAAAAAATTTTCTCCACTTGTACATGTTTAACTGGTATCTCTTTAATGGTTACTAATATTGCTTTTGATCATCTTAAATTTGTTTTATTACTATTCAGTTTTGAGTGTTCGTTACATATTCTGAATACTAGTCCTGTGTAAGATACGTTATTTGCAAATATTTTTTCTTTATGTGTAATTTGTCTTTTTATTCCTTTAACGGTATGTTTTGTAGTTGTTTTTTTTTTTTTTTTTATTCTTGTTTCAGAACCTTTGTTTGTTTATTCACTCTTTTTTATGGCCGGCTCAGCCTGCCCCGAGGGCAGGGCTGGCGCAGCATGTGGTGCCGGGGATTGAACCGCGGTCCCTGAAGCTGCCCAAGCTTCCCAAGCAGGCGCTTTAGACCACTGAGCCATCCCGCTGGGCCCCCAAAATATTTTTTTTTTCCAGGACTGGGGTTTGAACTCACAACCTTGCACTTGCCAGGTAGGTACTTGTGCCACAGAGCTATCTCTCCAGCCCCTTGTTTTGTAGTTTTTAACTTTGATGTATTATAATTTACCAATTTTTTCTTACCCAAATTGATTTTGGTGTTATGTTTAAGAACTCTTTGCCTAAACTCTATAATCATTAAGATTTTCTCATGTATTTTCTTCTGGTAGTGCTATAATCTTTAGATTCATGATCATTTGAGAAAATGTTTATATAAGGTATGAAATTCAGGTTGAGTTTCATTTTGATGGATATGAATGGCTAGTTCTTCTAACTGAACAGACTGCCCTTTCTTGGTTGAATTTCTTTTGTACCTTGACAACTAAGTAGGAAGGATCAGATTTACTGTCTTTCCAGAAACAGCATTAATAAAACTAACCAAAATATTATGCCTGTAGCAATAGCTCTGAAAACACCGGACTAATATCAGGCAGCAAAAGTAACTCTGAGAGATGGGAAACAAGAAGCAATTCTTTAATGCTTTGAATTCCTAAACCATAGTTTAGGGGAGGGAAAAGAAGCAAAACTTTACAGAGCTCCTAAGTTGAGGAGACAAAGCTGAAAAATGTGGAAAAGCAAGCAACTTGAGTTCATTGAAGGGATGATGACTGTGCAGAGATAGAGCGCTACGAGAGCTGAGGGGGACTACCCTGCAGGACTCAGCAAGAGCTGACTGGGCAGAATGCATGCCAGTGCAGAGACTGCCAGAGGGCAGCGAAAGAGTTACCTGAAAGAACTAAAGGGCACAGTAGTGCTTATAAAGGGGCAGAAATAGTGACTGTTCTTACCTAGGGGACTTGTAAAAATCAGAAAGAATGTAGAAAAGATTCAAAGAATAAATGAAAATCAACAGAAACAAATGGAAAGCATAATGGAGCAAAAGACACAAACCTAACTAAATAAATTATCACATTAAATATTAATTAAAATCCAGATTAAAAGGAAATGTTTCTCAGATTGAGAGCAAACTCATGACCAAACTACTTTAAGTGATGCTTAAGAGAATATATAAAGACATAACTAAATTCAAGTTAAAAGTGGAAGAGGCCAATTAAAAAAAAAAAATCTAGGGTTGGGCGATAGCTTGGTGGTCTAAATGCCTGCCCGGGAAGTGCATAGACCTGGGTTGGATCCCTGGTACCGCAGACTAGGCATGCCTGCCAGAAACCAGGCATGGTGGTACATGCCTGCAATCCCAGCACTGGGGAGCCTGAGATGGGGGGATCACCATGAATTTGAGCTGCATAGCAAGACTTTGTACCAAATAAATAAATAAATAAATAAATAAATAAATGATTTTTAAAATTAAATTTTAAATCAATATAGCAGAATAGCTTTTTTGCATTATATCAAGTATTTAATTTCTGCAATAATGTACTGCTTTTATAAATAAAAGCAAAATCAGCAACCATATTCAAAATGCATATAATTTCAACAAACAAAGTGTTTAATGAAAAACTGGTATACAATGGACTCATTTCTAAAAAGTTAATTACAAGTTGAGGAGCTAAAGTATTTCCTTTTGTTAAGTGTAGATCTTATAAAATATTCTGCTGTAGCCAAACGACATCCAGAGCACAGTGAAACATAGGTGAGGCCCACTCTTCAGTCATATTCAGAAAAGTGAATGTGGTTACTTTCTTGTTGAGTCTTTTCCCGTCTAATCTTATCAGCTTTGGTGATTAGCTTCTCAGTGCCTCTCTTTTCCCATGGCTGGTTGAGCTTGGCTTGTCTATCTACCAGACTCTTGTGCCAGTATCTCTGCTTGTGATCACCAGAAAGGACCTTGAGTTTCTAGTTGTATTTTTTAGTCTCAGGGTGGACATTCATTAGTGCCTGCCTCTTGGGTTTTAAATCTAGCATCACATTTTGTGTCTCCTCCTAAAACAGCGGTTCTCAACTTGTGGATTGTAACCCTGGCGGGGGTCAAACGAATACATAATGCATGGCAGGTATGTACATTCCGAATCATAACTGTAGCAAAATTACAGTTTTGAAGTAACCACCAAAATTATTTTTTGGTTTGGGGTCTCCGCAACATGAGGAACTGTATTGTGGGGCCACGGCATTAGAAAGATTGAGAACCACTGTTCTAAAAGGACAACATATACAACTTCTGGGATCGCTGACAGCATATACCATACTCACATTCAGCCAGGTGGAAGTTCTGGGCTACTGATCTTCATGATGACTCACAAATTGTGGCCTTGGCGGGCTCACATTTTCCCGAGAGTGATGCTCTGGATTACTGGTTTCTCTATCCTTTACTGCAGCCTATTAGGAACTGTGCTGTCTGTTTCCTTTGCTGATTCAGATTTTTTTTTTTTTTTTTTTTTTTTGGGTTGGGGATATTGTCTTTTTTAATGAAGACATGTTGGCTTTTTGCAGTGCCAAATACTCCTTTTTAAAATCCAACCATTCTTTCTTGGATTGGACCCGCAAAGGTATGACTTCTTTCATCTTGTCTTTCTCTGTGTTTTTTCTTGTGCCTCCTCTTGGTTTTTAACAAAGAACCTTCTTTGATGTCTCTAATATTTTTCTCTTCTGTAGAGAATTCTAAATCTCTGTTCTCCTTCAGAACTTCAGAAGCCTCTTTCTTAATGTCTTTGTGAGCTGTTTTCTTAACTTTTCACTTGGGCGCCAGGCTTTCAGCATCTGCCGAGCTGCTTCTTTTTTTCTTTGCGGGTCTCTCATTAGGTAAGCTGGACACCTCGGTTCTGTCTTACTTTTTCTTTTTCATGATTGGTTTTTGGGATTTCACACTTTCCATTTCAGAGCCCTCAGAGCTGGTTCTAGCTCTTTCACTTTTTAGATACTCTCATTGCTTGTGTCCATTCTCACCTCCTTTCCCTGCACATTGTCTTCTATTTTCACTTGCCCTTTCTTTCTTTCTTTCTTTCTTTCTTTCTTTCTTTCTTTCTTTCTTTCTTTCTTTCTTTCTTTCTCTCTCTCTCTCTCTCTCTCTCTCTCTCTCTCTCTCTCTCTCTCTCTCTCTTTCTTTCTTTCTCTCAACTACTGTTAAGCCTGGAATGGGCTTGTTTTTCACTGTTTTAGGAAATATGCCAGGTTCTCTTGTTACTTCTTCTGGTGGGTTGTTAAGAAACTCAATAGCTTTTGTAGCCTATTTTTCTTTTTGTTTCAAATTCCACAAAGGCAAATCCCTTTGGGTCTCCTGTAGATTTATAATGTGCTATATTTACATAAACAACATTGCCACATTTCCCAAGTACTCTTTCAATCAAGCTGTGATTAAATTTTTTAGGAAATAATTCCACATACACGGTGCGCTCATCCTCATCCTTTGTTCTTTGACCCAGAGGCTTTTTACTTCTGTTTGGGGTTCCTTCTAAGTTCAACTCAACAATAGCTGAGCTCTTCAATGCTCTGGCTATTAACTTGCCATCAGTAGTCAACTTTTTCATTTTTCTGAAAGATGGCAGAAGAGAGATATCAATGTATCCATCTAGATTTTCCTATCTGTTCTTGAAGAAATCTATCCCTGTGAAGATTTGTATCCCTAAACCAGATGTCTGCTTGCTTGGAGATATCAGTAAGAGCCCGCTTAGCTTTGTAATGTTTCTTTTTCTATTTCCTTCTTTTCAGTGCTCTCTTTCATGGTTTGACATCCACCTTTGTGTCCTTCAGCCCCTTGGTGATCCTAGAATCAGGGTTATTTTGTGTGATACGCCAAGCAACACTGTGAATACCTCTATTATAAGGGCCAGCTAAATAGCTCAGTGGATTAAAACACCGGCAAGCAGGCACAGGGACCAGGGGTTTGATCCCTGGGCCTGGGGTGCCAGCCCCACCCCCGTGGCGCCCTGACATGGCACGCTGTTGTAATCCCAGCTCTAGGGACACTATAAACAGGCAGGATCACTATGAATCTTATTTAGTAGTGAGATCCTGAACACCGTGTAGATCCTTCTCTAAAATACAAAACAAACAAAAAACCAAACAACTAAACAACAACAACAAAACTAACCAAACAAACAAACAAAAAAAAAAACAAATTTGAGGAATATAACTATGAAAACAGACAACACCCTAGTAATGATATGGATGTATTTAATAAATTGACTTAAAAATACCTTAAGTAAAAATTGATGGAATAAAGTTAAGTTCAAGATTTCAATAACCCAATAATTAGTAGGAAAAGAAAGTATAAAATCAACAAAGATATTGTATATTAGATTGAAGAACGTATAGACAATTCAGCTTAACATTTAAAGAACATGCTCAAAGACAGCAGAATACACATTTTTCTCATGAAACATGAAACATCATTCTAACTCACACTGTTGGCCACAAAAAAAATCTTAATAAATTCAAGAGTAGTAAAGTCATACAAAGCATGTTTTCCAACCACAATGGTTTTAAGTTAGAAGTCAGCAACATCCTATTTCATACTAATGAAAAACATTTTTAAAAAATGTAACTTTTATATCTGACAAGAGATTGGTTCATTTTAGATCTACCCCATGGTGATGCAAGTTTATATTTTAATCATTCCAAACCTTATAGTACATTTTAAGCTGGAAAGACCAATATCTCTTAACTTCTTTTTATTTTTAAATATTTTGATAGTTTTTATAAATTTATCTTTACATATAACTTTTTTGTCAAATCCTAGTGGGATTTTGATTGATTCTGTCATCAGTTATATCCTTGAGATTCATGAGGAAGGATTCAAAACATTGTAGTACAGAGTCTTCCTTTCCAGAAGTTAGACATGTAGTTTTATTTATTCAAGTATTTGTTTCAATCTCTCAGTAAATTTCTGTGGTTCCCTTATAGCTTAGTCATACTATTAATTCAATCTTTGCTATATAGGTCTTACCTTAACTTGGTCATAACCATCCAGCAGAAAAGTCTAACCATGAGATCTAAAAAATAAAGCCATATTAATATGCTGAACTGTAAAAGTCTCAAGTCAAGAGCATCTGACATTGCCACTTCTGCTGGTAACCCACTACTATTGTGGACTATTGGACTATATGTGCAGCTACTTTCTCTTAGTTCAATGAGAAGAAAGATTTGTACTAATAGAATTTATACAAGATATCATGTCTGCATCTTGTACTCTAAACTACAACTATGAAGACTACAATATGCAATGTATCAATTATTGTAACTGTCCTACAAAAAACAAAACAAAACAACGAACCAATTAACCAGCCGTAATCTCTTCACCTACATGTTCTATGTATGTGTACACTTATATATGTATATATTTATATGTGTAGCTAATGTACACAACAAAATGGAAATGAGGATGTTTAAATGTTTAAGTCAGAAGAAAGAGCTCTATCTTCTATCATACAATAATGAATAGCTTCAAAATGAATTATAAATGTAAACTGAAAACAAAAGTAAGACCATAAAACCCTGGAAGAAAATATAAGTGTTTATGTAATCAAAGACCAAGATATAACATATGTGTGTACTAATTCCCATGGGGAAAATTCTTGCAGTGAATGCATTTGTCACGTACCTCAAGATGTACTGATAAAACATTTGTGAAAAATAAAAAATAAAAACATATTCACTAGCTTCCCTGTTAAGTTCAAGTATTGACTCATTAGATCAGTTGGTCATATGCTTATTTTTACATTAATTAAATGCCTTCCAGAGCCATATAAATCAAGAGTAGAAGACAAAGGGTTCTCCAAAGGATTAGCAAAGTTATATTACTAGAATAAGGATTTGAGCAGATTATTATCTGCTACCAAAAGCTACTAGAACGAATTTGTGAGTTTAACAAGGTTGCAGGTCTCAAAAATCAGCATACAAAAACAGCCATAACCAACTGTGTTGCCAAAGCAATAATTAGAAATAACTAAAATAAAAATGCTGTTTGTAGTAATATCATAATATATACCTAGGAATAACTGACAAAAGACATGAAATCCCTGAATACTGAGTAGTACAAGATAGTGCCTAAAGAAATTAAAGAACACCTAAAAACAAAAGCAAAAAATGCTTTATTCCTCAGTTGAAAGGAAATTTTTTTTTTCATTTGTAAAATTTTTAAAATAATTTTTATTCATTTTAATGAGAAATATAAAATAGCAATGACACAGTTTCAAAACAGGTTAGTAGGGTGTTTACAATAATTAATACATTGTATATTGTTGTCTTCATAGTAGCTATTCAGAGTACAAGATGCAGACACTTGTGTAAACAATATTAGTACAAACTCTTATTCTCAGTGAACTTAGAGAAAATAGCAATATATCTATCCTAATTCTCTTGTGTGTGTATGTGTATTTATATATATATTTTTCTTCCCTCATTTTTTTTTCTTGCAATAAAACTATCCTTTATTTACAATTTTCTAAAGTTAGTACATGACACTAGGTTGCTTGACAACTGATAGCTGACCTTAACCAGACAGGATGTCCATCTCAGGAGTGAGGTGGCTTTGTTTGCTCTAGGCACTGGGCCAAGTCCCACCTACACATATTTGATGGATTTCCTAGCTTCATGGCTCCCAGCATATTCCCCCTTTTCGTTTGTCTTTTCAGAGATGAGTGTTCCACTGCACTTAGAGAAGCTGTATTTGGAGAAGTCTTTAAACGACTTTTACATACTTGAAACAAATTTAAAGATCATAGGTACTTGAGGAAGGTCAGATTGTTAAAATGTAAATTATCTGCAAAAATCTTTAGAATCATTACAATCTAAATCAAAAGCAAGCCTTTTGTTTTGGAAAGTATGGAGAAACCAATTTCAAAATTCACAGAAATGTAAAGGCATTGTGACACAGAACAGCTTTAGAGGGCTTGTGCTACCTGACTTCAAGACTTATGAAACTACAGTACGCAAATCAACTTGCAGCTGGCATAGAAACAAGTCCAGAAATGAACTCAGCATCTATAGACTCTTTTTTTTTTTTTTTTTTTTTTTTTTTTTTTTTTTTTTTTTTTTACAAGGATACAAAGAACATGGTGGAGAAAGTGTAGCTTTTTTAGTGGTACTAAAATAATAGACTAATCATATGCAAAATAATGAACTCATCTCCATTCTTAATATATGTGAAAATTAATTCCTAATGGTTTATATCTCTAAATATAGTAGATAAGATGACAGGACTTTTAGGAGTAAAATTGTTCCTATTTTGTCTTTTCTTGTTTGGTCTGCTATAGCAGAATGTCACAAATTGGGTGATTTATAAACAACAGAAATTTATTATTATTTTTTTTTTACGGTGCTGGAGTCCAGGAAATCCAAGATCAAAGTAGCTGCAGTTTCAGTGTTTGTGAGGGCTCTGCCTCCTGGTTGCTGGGTGGCAATTTCATGTCTTCACAGATTGGAAGAAATGAGCAAGGTCTCTTTCATAAGAGCACTAATGAGAGGGCTGAGGGCCTCCTCACTTCTTAAGGTCTCATCCTCCAAACACCATCTCATTGAGAATTAGGTTGCAGCACAGCAATTTGATGGGGAAACAGAAACGTTTTATGCATTTAACAGAAACAGTTAATGTTTATGGAGCCTAGTTTAGAGTTTCTTCAATATAACACCAAATGCATTACCTGTAGAAGAACAAAAGGATGTATTCGACTGCATCAAAATTTAAAATTATTGTTCTTCAAAAGACACCAAGAGAATATAAATGCAAGTCACAAACTGGAAGGAAATATTTGGAAAATATTAATAAAGTTAATATCCAAATACTAAAAATAATTATAAGAACTCAAAACTGGAACATCCTAAATGAAATTTTGGAAATTTAAACTGTTGTTAATAAAATGGTATGCAGAAAGTAAATGAGAACATAACAAGATGATAGAAACTGTTAATCATTGGGGAAATGCAAGTTAAAACTACACTGAGAATTCATCTCTGTTAGAATGGCTAACATGAAAAAGACAGCATGCTATATGTTTATGGATATGGAAGAACTGAATCTCACATTACTGTTATTGGGAATGTATAGTGATTCAAGCACTTACAAAAATACTCTGGAATTTTCTTTAAAAGATAGGCATATAGCAACTCTTAGATATTGACCTAGTTTTCTCATTGTCTTTGCATATCTTCTTTTAATATTTTTAATACAGAATTTTTAATATTGAAGTCAATGTTCTTAATATTGGTACTGCTTCCTTTTTCGTACAGTAATTAACTTCAAAGAACATTCTATAGGCAAAACATATTTGTAAGAATATGTTTCATGGACTCTTAATTCAATGTAACTTTTACATTATTTGTAATTTTGGTCCTGTCTATAGATTACAAATATTTTCATTTTAAAAAATACATGTTATTATAATAAAATTCATAATCATATATATTTATCTATTAGGACTATTACTGCAAACTTTTTATTTCAAATTATTTCATTATAGATGGAGATAGTGGCACATGGCTGCAATCCCAGCACTCAGGAGGCTGAGGTAGGAGAATTGCTACAAGTTTGAGGTCAGGGGCTACAAAGTCAGTTCAAGGTTGACCTGGACTGCATAATAAACCCTGTCTCAAGTAAGACTGCCCCCCAAAATCAAATGATTTCTGTATTACAGTTATGCAAGAATAGTATTAGCTAGGTGATAGGGTATGACCCACTATACCACATTATTTTATTTTTTTATTTTTTATTTTTTTGTCTTTTTGAGACAGGGTCTTGCTATGCAGTTGAGGCTGGCCTTGAGCTCACTTTTGTAGTCCAGGCTGGTCTCGAACTCGCACCAATCCTCCTGCCTCAGCCTCCCGAGTGCTGGGATTACAGGCGTGAGCCACCACGCCTGGCTTATACCACATTATTTTAAAATATACTTAGCTATAAGTGAATGTATAGCTCCTTAAGTGGAATGATGTATCTTTGTTATACCCAGGGTTTTTATTTTTGTTTTTTTAAGTTAATTTTTAATGGTTATATTATGTTATCATTATGTTATGGAGTATATTACAGCAATTTGTATACATGTATACAATGTGTGATGGGGTATACAATGTTAAATGAGAGTAGCTGGCATTTCCATTTCTTAAGTATTATCACTTCTGTGTTTGAAGTCTGGGAATGCCTCTCTTCTAGTTTTTTGTTTTGTTTTGTGGCCAGCTCAGGCCACCTGGGGCAGCGCGCTGGTGTGGCATATGGTACTGGGGATGGAACCATGATCCCTGTGCTTGCCTAAGCAGGCACTTTAGGCCTCTGAGCTACCTTGCCAGCTCTCTCTTCTAGTTCTTTATGAAACATTTAAGTTGTTCTAAACTGTAGTTTTTCCACTTAGTTGCAGAACACTGGATCTTGTTCCTCATATGTAACTATAATCTTGCACCCATCATCTCCCATTATCTGACCTTCTATCTCCCTACCCCTAACCCTAGAATTCATCAATTTATTATCTTCTGTGACATTAAAGTTTTCCTTTTTATTAATTTCCATATGTGAGTAAGAGCATGAGTATTTCTGTCTTTTTTAAATTGGGGAAATAATTTGCTAAAAACAGGACTCCTTGTTTTGGTTCAAAATAAGAAGCTATTTTTAATATTGGTAGTTTTCCCTCTTTTATACTGAAGTTAACTTCAAAGAACATTCTATAGATAGAACTTTTTTGTAAGAATATGTTTCATGGGCTCTTCATTCATCTTAAGCAATAATGCCTTATATTAGTACTTACTTGTCCTACTTGGATGTAAAACACTCTCTTATTCTCAAAGGATTTGAAATCAAGTTAAATTCTGGTGTGCATTGTAGGCAAAAGGAAGTGAGCTCTTTGGAGGTTTTGTGGACACTGAAGTAAGGTCATCTGATGGGAACCTTATGAGCCAGGGACCTTCAGCTGTGTGCGCTGCCAGAGCACTCGGCATCTTTAGACAAAGGCAGCTTCTGGAAATTTTCATTAGTTCTGGTTCTGTTCTTTTGTGTTAATATGCTATTAAGTATATAATAAAATATGTTGCATAGATAAGAGTTATCTTTCCCATCACCCATCAGAATTTGATGTGTATATCAATCAAAAGGTTTGATGTTATTTAATAGTAAATAACAGATTTTGATTTTTTTTTTTTTCGTCTTTTTGAGACAGGGTCTTCTTATGCATTTCAGGCTGGCCTTGAGCTCACTTTTGTAGCCCAGGCTGGTCTCAAACTTGCACCAATCCTCCTGCCTCAACCTCCCGAGTGCTGGGATTACAGGCGTGCGCCACTGTGCCCGGCTAATAACAGATTTTGATACAGTGGGGTTTCTGAAAAGGATGTGAAGTAGTCCACGGAACTGATTGGACAAAAGAGGCAGATACTGAAATGAAGCAAGAGGTGATATGTGTGATTGAAGCCACAGGAAGTTTTTAGGCCAATCCCCTTTCTCTGACTTTGATGAGACTGGACAGCGCTAGGCTTGGAATATCACCACCTTCGTCGGCCCATTTTTCAGCATGCTTTGCCACACTCTCAAGAATCAAAGTCTAATAGGAACAAATGATAAGCAAAGCTAATGCTCTTACAATTGAGTAAATAAGAAGATCTGCTTTGTCTTCCATGGAAGAATAAAACATGAAGTATGGTAGTACCTCATCTTATGCACTTAATTTGTTTTGAGATTTTGGGTGACTGGCAAGATAGCTCAGTGGACTAAAACACCTGCTTAGGCAAGCTGCTTAGGCAAGTGCAGAGACTGCAGTTCGACCCCCATGCCAAGCCAACCCCACCCCAAGGGCAGGCTGAGCTGGCCAGAGTCTAGGCATAGTAGCACATGCTTATAATCCCAGCCCTAGGGAGTCTGAGAGCAGGAATCCAAGCTGCATAGTGAGACCTTACAACAACCAAATGCATAAAAAAACAAGCAAACAAACAAAAAAAAACCTGATTTTTGAGAAAATGGCTCCTGCTTTTGTGTAGTGAAGATGGCCATGGTTATGTTTGTCACCCAATGCAGAATTTGTGAACAGAAGCAAAATTTTGCCAAGGATTCTTGTTTGAAAACTGAATTGTTTGAACTGAGGCATAAATGAGGCATTATTGTATACCCCCGAAGAAGAAGGGGGCTTGGATTGCTGGAATATTTGTAAAGATAACTAGGTATGCCATCTATTGATTCTAGATGATTTTAGGATCACTTTCCTTTTCCCAAAAGTTGTAGTAATAATTTTAGTGGATGTTCTTTTTCAAGGTTATGATTTTTTTTTTAGGAGCACTTTCATTATGCAGTTCAAGCTGGCCTTGAACTGACTTTGCAGTCCAGACTTGTCTAGAATTTGCAGCGATCCAATCCTCTTGTGTCAGCCTTCTGAGTGCCGAGTTTACATCCCAGCCACTTAGTGGAAGTTCTTAAACAGACCTGCGCATGAAGAGAGATGGAGAGTGTCAGATTTCCCTAAAAGTATGTGGAGAAAATTTGTGTGTGCTCCTTTTGCAATTTTTGGAGGTGAGAGGATTAATAACTTTCACTAGTTTGTCTAAGAGATCTTGAGGCTATAAAAGGTTGAGAAATAACTTATCATTTAGTATTTTTTGCTAGCATTACTAACTTTTTTTCACTAGGTGGTGGCGGTGTATCAATTTTGCAACATTCTTGCTGGTGCTTGGAAAAGCTCCGCAGATTAAATGGCTTGTTTTCACTTTTAAAATTTATTGGTTTATTTTTAAATTTAAGACAGTTTAAAGCAGCTGAAGTTCTCAGGCTGGCTTTGAATTTTCAATCTTCCTGCCTCAGTCTCCTAAGGGACTGGACTTGCAGGCATGTGCCACCACACCTGGCTCTAAATGACATATTCTCAAGATCGTTTTAAGAATGAAAGACAATTTAGAAGCCATGTAGTTTCTTTTGTGTGTTTTATGTAAGAGGAACCTAATTCTCAAAAGTTGGAGAACTTTGACTGAACATAGGCTTTTTATAGAGAGAGGGGTGGTATGATTTGTGCCTAGTTGTCCCTGCCCCCCCCCCCAAGGCCTCATGCAGTAATGGGGTGGACTTCTAGAGTTTGTGATTAATTGCCTGATCCAATACTGGGATTGTGGATGTGACTGCTACACTCACCCTGGGGCAGAGAGCCTGAATGCAGTGTAAGGGAGACAGACTTGCTTTCTCTAGCCATTGTTGCCGCTACTCCTCCATAAACTGTGAGCTAAGTAAACCTTTCTTTCCTTAATTTTGGGTGTCAAGTACTTTGTCCTACCAGTAAGAGAAGAGTAATTGAAACAAGGGGAGAGAGCTGGATAAGTTATTTTTTTGCTTCGTTGGCTGCTGGGTCACTCACTGGGTGGATGGGCTGTGTCCTTCATCCTCTGTAAGAAGGCCCAAGTTCTCCTTCACTCTCCTGTAGGAAGTTGTGCTTTCCTTTTGTCCCATCATGCCTGGGAGTGGTAGTATTCTTATTACTGCTAGTTAAGGCCCTTTCTGTTTTTCCTTACTGTGTCTGCTACTTTTTAAATAGCCCCTTATTAAAATTACTTCATTCTCTGTTTTCTGCTAGAAACTTGTTCAGTCAGACACTTCATTACATTTTTGTAATATGAAATGTAAGGCAAACATTAATTCATATTGTTGAATTTAGGTGTGAGGCAGCCAAGGGGCTGTTCTGGGACCCAGGTTTGAATGCATAGCCCTTCCCTACAGTGGTGTCCATGCCAGCCCTGCTCATTGTAACTGTCATTGGCCCCTTGTACTTCAGTCACTCACTAAATGTTAACTCTGGAGGGCTCAGGAAGCAGTGTCTCTTATTCTTCCTGCTGTTTCTAGCTGCTTAAGATTCTCCTGGTTTCAACCATTTCTCCTTAGTTTCGCTTTGCTTCCCAGCTGGCAGATAGCTCCTTACTGTCTCTCCTCTGCAGGGTGACTCAACATTCTTGTGTCACTTAAATTCTGTTTTGTACTCTGTCAGTTTTCTTGTGGCTCCTGTGTACCCTTCTTTCACTTCAATGTTCTTCAATCTGTTATTTTCCATACTCTGGACACTCTGTCCTGGAGAAGCTGAGGTGCTGGACTCTTTGCTCTGTCCTTTTCTCTCCTCCAAATCACTGTTGTATATTGTGTGTTTGTGGTCTGTGATTGACAAAAACATTATTATGTGGCACATGACTATATTTATCCCAACAATACTTCTTCATGCTAGTCTCCTCAGAGTGAGATCCAGCCTTTGCTATTTGGTTTTAGGATTGACTCAAGAATACAGGTGTTGGGATAAAATTTTTTCATCTTTTTTAAGGTGCTACTTATACGTAAAAAATCAAGGCTGAGGCAGGAGGATCGGTGTGAGTTTGAGACCACCCTGGGCTACAAAAGTGAGCGCAAGGCCAGTCTGAACTGCATAGTGAGACTCTGTCTCAAAAAGACAAAAAAAAAAAAAAAAAAAAAAAAAAAAAAAAAAAAAAAAAAAAAAAAAAAAAAAAGTGAAAAATTATATATATTTATGAGGAACAATGTGGTTTTTTTTTTTTTTTTGACATATATTCTTTGCGAAGTGATTGCCACACTGAAGTTAAGTAACCTTATATTCAAGATAATAATCAAGCTAATATTTACTATCTTACAGTTGCTATTTTTTGCAAATATACTTAAGTTCTCTCAGCAACTTTTAAGTATATTATACATCATTAATCTTAGTTTATTGTTCCTCTTCTAGTTCCTTGAATATAAGGTTATTTATTAAGGCATTTACTCTTAAAAATTAACTAATTGATGAATAAATGTTCAACTTATTTATGCCATACACTATGACATTGTGTAGGCACATGACAGATATGAATCCTTTTATTTAGGACATCTTAGCCTTTAGAACTACAGGATATATCTATTTTTATTGTAAAATGTTATTTATTTATTTACTTATTTTTTATTTAGTGGAACCAAGGATTGAACTCAGGTCCTTATGTTTGCTAGGCAAGCGCTTATTCAACTGAGCTATCTCCCCAGCCCCTATATATCTATTTTGAAAATTATCCAGTCTCTTTACAATTACAACACTTCAGAGACTGATACAGGAGGACTGCAAACTCAACTCCAGTGTAGGCAATTATTAGTGACACAGTGAGACACGGTCTCAAAATAAAAAATAAAAAGCATTGAGAGTATAGCTCAGTGTGAAGTCTTTGTGTTCAATCTCCAGGATCACCAAAAACAAATAAACCAACAAACCAACCAACCAACCAACCAACCAGCCCACCCAGTCTCAGATGTTGTGTTCTAAAACCATGTAAATGACTAAGATATAAGGAAAGTTGCACTGAGTCCACACAGTGACATCTTTACTGGTGTCAAACCATTGTACCTCACCCAGTCAGTGGCCTGGCATCCTCAGTCTCTAGGTCTTTCACATCAAATACCTTTCACACACATAATCTCTGGAAGGAGTAACTATTCATTAACCAAATGTGCCAACACCAACATGAGACAAAAATGTGAAAGATGGAAAAAGGGATATATTTCCATCAAAAGATGATAGTGATTTCCTAGTAGTTGGATCCAAAGAAGTGAAGATATATAAACTGCTTGACAACCATTATATGTTGCTTAAAAATGTACATGAGTTCAGAGAAACAAATCATTGGATAACTTCATCATGGTACTAATATTGTATAGTCACACAGTCTTAGGTGATACAACCAACATCTTAACTTGGATTATAATACATACTTTTAAAACCTTATACTGAGTGTTCTATAAGAACAGCAAACATTCAAATACATTTTAACTTGATAAACAAGTAATACCTTGCAGTATGAGTAGTTTACGATGTGGAACATCTTGTGATTACAATTAAGCTAATGTATTTTTTCTCTCTTGCTGCAGTATGATGAGTGGCCATTGCCTAATAGCAAGGGGTTATGAAGCAAATATCACCTACAGAGGGGGAGGAGAAGTGAAGGAATCCCTCACTTCAGATGAAATTAAGGAGACATATAAAATGTGAAAAATAGTACAAAATTTGATAGAATAGCACATTCACATAAGACTGTAGCAGTATGAGTGATGAATCTGTTTGTAGGAAGTTTGGCCAGAGCAATGAATGGCTATTCAGGGCCTACTCAATAAAAACAAATAGACCTTGGAATGAATGTTTAAAAAATAGGGAAGCATGCTAGGTTTAGTCATTGTCCTCCTCCTCCTCCTCCTTGCCTAATAAATTGTTTAGATTAACTTTATTTTTTTTTTATTTTTTTTTTAGATTAACTTTAAAAATGTCACATAATAGATCTCCTTGTTCTTTAACACCCAGGCTGTTTTTCTGCCTATATTTCCTTGCAATAAAGTCCAGAGACCTAAGCTCAGTATGACCTATATTTCTGCCTATATTTCCTTGCAATAAAGTCCAGAGACCTAAGCTCAGTATGACCTCCTTGAGCCTCCCTTCCTCTCGATGCTACTTTGGGACAGTCCCCCTGGGCCTCTTGGTGTTCAGACTAAGTCTCATCTCTAAGTAATTGTTTCGTTCTCTGCACAGCCACAGTCACATATCATAATGTCTGTTTAATGATAATTCAATGTCACATTTTTACAAACCCCTCAAAAGAAGACAAAAAAGTGTCATTAGATATATTCTTTGTTAAAGTTGGTTGAAAAGAAAATGATTTCATTGATCCAATAGATAGCAGTGATTCCATTAGTAGTAGTGCAAATTGTTCAACACCACAGTGCTCCCCTCTCTTGTCTCCCTCAGACCAGCCCCAAAAGTTCTCAAAGATAAATGTAGGTTAATTTACTTTTCTATTTTAAACTTTCTCTATTATTTTATATTAAACCATTATAATTATTTTATATGAATATTTTGCATTGTGTAATGAATCATTTGAGGTTCTACTGTTTCTTATGGGGGACTCACTTTGATATGCAAGTACTTCGAATTATAAGCATGTTTCCAGAATGAATTACACTTGCAAACCCTTTCCTGCAGTCATAATATTAATTCATTTCATTTCTTCTTAGGTTCTACCTCTGAACAATGCTGAATTGCATTTGTAACATAAATCTTAGAGGGCATATTCAAGACATATCAGTCAGAGCATTGACAGAATCTACAGGAATCCAGAGTGATTGATACTGTGGATAGCCACAGTTATAGCAAGGTTTGTTGTTTTATTTTGGTGATCATTGCTAAGTTTTTCCTGATCTCTGTCTCTTTCTCTACCTCTCACTGTGACTAAAGAGATTCTTCTGAGTGTATCATTCTTGCATGGTTTTTATGGTGGCAGAGGTACCTGTATCTGATGAGTGTAACTGGGGAGTAGTTATGGTGCTGAGAGCTGAAGCACAGACACATGTGGTGGGGTTGTGCCTTTGGGGTCCTGGGTAGTATTGCACTGGTGCCTGGTGCAGCTCCTCCACTGTCACATCGTAAGAGCATACAATGTGCTGGTGACTGTAGAGCAGCTGGGGAGATGAGAAAAAGAGTACAGGCACATATGGAGTTGCAGAGGCTCTGGGGCTTGTGTTGTGGGTAGTTTTCTATCACAGCTGAGCTGATCCAGAGTATAGATTTGTTTAGGGAGACCTGGATTTGCTAAAGTGATGGCTCTGTTGTCTGAACTATGGACATATACAGTGCTGCCACAGAGCTTGGGTCTGCAGTATGGGCAAATTAGTAGAGCTATGGCTTGGGTGGGAGGTGAAAGCGTGCTTGAATTTGGGAGGGTCAGTAGTTGTTTCCTGTGGTCACTTCAATGTAAGGGGAGAGATATGAGGCCACATCTCCTTCTCTGGGTATTTCTCTTTAACCCTAATCAGACAAGATACTGGCGTTCTTTGTGGAAAAGTTCTGCTGGGGACTGCAATGGTGCCTGCTTCATTGGCTGCTACTGATAACCACTGCCATTCTTTGTTCTAAACTATCTACTGGCATCCTAGATATGTTGATTTTAGCAGTGACTCCTTCTACTATTTTCTCTATACTTTGCTGCACTGTGATGCTACAGATTCTTTAATGTGCCCTTTCATGGTTATTATTGTTTCTACATAGCTGCTGTCTCTTTATTTCCCATGGGAAGATAAAAACTGTTACCTTCTACTCCAATATCTTCTGAACTGTCTTCTTTCTCTAAGTGTAGCTTTTAATTGATGTAAAGTTCCATTTTAGAATTATTTTTGGTGCACTTTATAAAGTTGATATATCCTACTTCTTATGTTTTTATAAGATATTCTTTGATTTACAATTTATTTCTTTTTTTACTTACTGATTGTTCAACAGTATGACTTATTTTAGGAAAGTATTCTACGTACACTTGAGAAGAGTATATATTTCTCACTGTGGATAGAATATTCTGTATATGTCTGTGTTATAGTTTAGACCTAAAATGTCTCCCAAGTCTTTTGTATTCAGAGGTGGGCATGTTGGAGGGTGATTTTTATCATAAAGGTGCTATACTCATCATTGTATTAAGCCATTAATTAATTTGTAGCTCAGATGCCCTCTTCAGAAGTAGGGCCCAATTGGCAGAAGTGGATCAGTGGAAGCATGACTTTGGAGGGTTTAGTTCTGATTCTTGCACTAACTTCTTGCTCTGTTTCTAGGCTGCCATAGATTAAGCAGCTTTCTTCTCTAGGCCTATGATCTTCTGTGACATTTCTGTCTCGGAGTCAGTGGATCATAGCCTGACCCTCTGAAGTTGTAACACAAATGAACTTCTTAAGTTGTTAGGTGTCAGGTATTGTTCTAGTGATGAGAAGGTGATTAATACAGTCTGTGAACTTCTAAGTATATTTATTCACAAGTTTGGTTGAGTTCTGTTACTTTTTTTTTCTTTAAATTTATATTGCATTATTTTAAAAATTTTGTTAATTTTAATACAAAAGAAGTAACAATAAGACAGTTTCAAAACACATTAGTAGGACAGCTACAATAATTAACACAATTCATATTGTTGTTTTCAAAGTAGTTGTAGTAGTAGTACAAGTTGTAGTAGTAGTAGAAGGTGCAGACATGATAACATTTCTAAACACTTTTGATATAAATATTTCTTCTCATTGAACTAAGAGAAAGTAGTTGTATGTATAGTCCAATATTCCATAATTGTATTGGGTTATCAGCAAAACTATCAATACCAGAAGCTGTTGACTTGAGCTTTTTACAGCTCGGCATATAAATCTGGCTTTACATTTTATGCCTTGTGGTTAAACTTTTCTGCTGGATGATTAAGATCAAATTAAAGCAAGATCTATGTAACAAAACATGTAACTTTTATATTTGGTAAGGTCAGCCAAATACCCTCAGGATTTACCTTGAAACCACATACAGTGTTTTGTAGAACTTATGTCAGTGTCAGTCCTCTGGATGAGTCATGGCCATTGTTTGGTCAATTTGCTCTCTGTGAAAGTCTGAGAGAATGTTTTCTCCCTAGGTGACTCTTCTTAGGCACATTATACATAATCAGTCCCTTTCTTCTGCGGCCCCATGATCTCCTTGAACAGAAGATTTGGGACACCACTGAGTTATAGGAGGTTACAGTACAGGTTCAGTTATATCCTGAGTCCTCACTGGCCTTGAGGGGTTAAAGCCAAAATATTGGCTATCTTGTAGCCCTTCTTTTTCTTTAATTTTTTGTTTTGCAAACTTAAGTTGTTATCCATCCAGAAGAGAAAGTTAGTGATACTTTTACTTTGTAACATAGGTACCTGACCTTAACATTGCTGTCTAGTGATGTGGACTATTTTTTCATGTATTTAATAGCTGCCAGTATTTCTTCCTCTGAGCAATGTGTGTTCATCTCAGATGCCCATTTCTGGATTGGGTCTTTGAATTCTGGGACCCTAATATTTTTTAGTCCTTTATATATTCTAGATAGACCTTTATCTGAATACTTATTAAGTTTTTTTTTTTTTTCAAAATTTGTGGGTTGTCTTTTTACTCTGTTGGTAATTTCTTTTGATGTGCAAAAATGTCTCAACAAGAGGAGGTCCCAGTTGTTAATTCTTTCAAGTGTTACATGTGCATTTTGATTCTTGTCCATGAACTGTTTGCTTACTCCAATGTCTTCAAGATTTCCTCCTACTTTCTCTTCCAGGAGACTTTGTGTTTCTGTTTTAATGTTTAGACCTTTAATCCATTTTGACTTCAGTTTAGTGCATGGTGATAGACCTGGGTCTAGTTTTAGTTTTTAACCTGTAGAGATCCAGTTTTTCCAGCACCGTTTGTTAAAGAGGCTATCTTTCTTCTAAAATCATGTTTGGTTCCTTTGTTGAAGATAAGGTGGCTGCATGTGTTTGTAGTTGCTTCTGCATCTTCTAATCTGTTCCATTGATCCTCAGGTCTATTTTTTGCCAGTGCCATGCTGATTTTTATCACTGTAGCTTTGTAGTATAATTTTGAGTCAAGAGTTGTAAAGCCTCCTGCTTTATCTTTGTTGCCAAGGATTATCTTTGCTATTATAGATCTTTTCTGGTTCCAAATAAATTTTAGGAATCATTTCTTTAGGTCTGTGAGGTATGTTGATGATATTTTGATAGGGATTGAATTAAATCTGTTTAACAATTTTGGGAGTTGGCCATCTTCACAATGTTGGTTCTTCCTATCCAGGAGCAGGGAATATTTTTCAATTTTCTGAAATCCTCTATGATCACTCTTTTTCAGAGTACTATAGTTGTCAATGAATAGATCTTTTACTTCTTTAGTTAGATTAATTCCTAAGTGTTTCTCTTTCAGTGTGTTTGTTATCTTTGTAGAGGAATGCTAATGATTTTTGGGTATTTACTTTGTATCCTACTCTGCTACTGATTTTGTATATTAATTCCAGTAGCTTTTTGGAGGAGTTATTTGGGTCTTCTAAGTAGAGGATCATGTCATCTGCAAATAATGATAGTTTAACTTCTTCTTTACCTATTCTTGTTCCTCTTCTCTTTCTTGTCTAATGGCTCTAGCTTATGATTCCAGAATTATACTGAGTAGGAGTGCTGATAGAGAACATCCTTGTCTTGTACCAGATCTGAGAGTAAAAGACTTCAGTTTCTTCCTCATTTGGAATAGTTAGCCATTGGATTGTCATAGATGTCTTTTATCAGATTGAGGTAGAAGTTATCTATTCCAATTTTCTGTAGGACTTTGAGCATGAATGAGTGTTGGACTTTTTCAAAACCTTTTTCTGAGGGAGGGACTGGGGAGCTAGCTCCGTGGCACAAGTGTCTGCCTGGCAAGTGCAAGGTCATGAGTTTGAATCATGTCCCCTTCCCCCCCCCCCAAAAAAAAAAAAAACACTTTCTGCATCAATTGAAGTAATCATGTGGTTTTTTGCATTTAGCTCTATTGATGTAGTGTATTACATATATAGATATGCATATGTTGGAACATCCTTGCATTGCAGGTGGGATAACTCCTACCTGGATTTTTTCCTTTTCCATTTCATTGAAGAGTTTGAGGAGTATTAGATCATATCCTCTGTAAATTTCTTATAGAATTCACAGGGAATCCATCAGGACCTGTACTTTTCTTTGTCGGTATTTTTTACTTGTTTGTTTGTTTGGTTTTAGTTACATTTTGTATTTCATTGGATGTTTTGTATCTCATTGGCTGTTATTGAGAGTTTTTATATTTTCTTCATTCAGTTTTGGTAATTTGTACCATTCTAGGAATCTGTCTATTTCATCTGTGTCTTCAATTCTTTCAGACTAGAGATTCTTAAAGTGGCTATGAGTGATCTTCTGAATCTCCACTGAGTCTGTAGTATTTTTGCCCTTTTCATTCCTTATTGTTTGAATTGGAGTTTTTTCTTTCCTCTTTTTAATAAGGCTAGCTAAAGCTAATTAATAATTAATTCAAATTAAGTTAAATATTTGCTGTTACCTTGTTTGTTTTTAGTCTTTTGTCATTTTATTGATTTTTTTGGTGGAACTGTTTTTTACAGGAGGTTTTATTCTTTTTTTGGTGCCAATGACCGAACCCAGGGCTTCCAGCTCTCTAGGCAAGCATTCTACCGCTGAGCCAAATCCCCAGCCCCTAAGTTAAATATTTCAAACCAGATTCCAAAATTCAAATCAAATTGTGAGTCCAACTTAGAGGCCAGAATGTTGTGTATCATATGTATGAATCTGTAATCAATTCAGAGTAAAAATAGCAACTAAGAAAAAGTTTCCATGCTAGTAAAGAATTACTAAGAATAAAACATGACATAAATACTGGAATGACAAATATATTACCAGAACTTCTAACAGCTTGGGAATAGGACATCTCACAAAGTTCTAGTATGTGGTGGATATGGACAGTGTCCATGACGCTTACTGGTGGTCAGATGTCACTTGTGGGACTGAGCTATTGCTATTTCCTTGATATCCACCCTGTAGACCCAGACAGAATCATGAGCCTCATAGAGCACAGGAGAAGTCCATTTGTAGAATATGCTAATGGACATATTCTGCTACTGTATATAAAAGAATAGTTGAAAGACTGCTTTTGTATACCTCTTTTTCTCCTGTTTAATTGTTTACCTTATTTGGTGTGTTCTTTCCATTCTCCTGCATGGAGTTGTGGTCATTTTGATCCTCTAGTATATCTTTTAGTAGTCTGTGTAGGGTTTGCTTCATTATCATGAAATTCTCTAGTTGTTCTTTGTCCTGGAAATATTTAACATCTCCACTATACATGAAAGAGAGTTTTGCAGGGTATATCAGTTTCAGTTGGAATTTGATTTCTTGCAAGACTTGTAGTACATTGCTCCATGCTCTTCTTGACTTGATGGTTTGTAAAGAGAAATCTGCCGTTATTTTCATGGGTTTTCCTTTAAATGTGATGTTTCTTTTCTCTGGAGGCTTTTAGTATATTGTTCCTGTGCTGAATTTCTGGTATCTTGATTATTGTATATCTTGATGTGGTTTTAACTGAGTTGATATTATTTGGAGTTTTATATGCTTCAGTTACCTGAATGCCAAGTTGTTTCCCCCTATTTGGGAAAGTTTCTGCTATTACTTCTGCCCATATAGTTTTTATGTCATTTGTATTGACTCCTTCTTTCTCACTGATGCCTACCAGTCTTATGTTGTTGATCTTTGCATCATCTTGCAGACATTGAATTATCTTTTCCTGCATCCTACTTGTTTTTTAAATGTGTTATTATTATTTTTTACAATAGTTAATAGATTGCATAATGTTGTCTTCATTATAGTTGTTCAGAGTACAAGATGTGGGCATGATTTCTTGTCTAAACCTCATTAGTACACTGAAGGAAGAGAAAGCAGCTGTATATTTAGTCCAATAGTCCGTAACAGTAGTGGATTATCAGCTCATCTGGCATTATCAGGAGCTGTTGACTTGAGCCTTTTACAACTCAGCATATTAATGTGGCTTTCCTTTTTATACCTTATGGTTAGACTTTTCTGCTGGATGGTTAAGACCAAGACAAAACAAGCATATGTTACAAAGAATATTTAATTTTTGTGTCTGACAAGGTCAGTCAGGTGCTCTCAGACTTTACTATAGAACCATGTACTGCAATTTGCAATACTTTTGTCAGCGTCAGCCATCTGGATGCATCGTGGCCAATGCTTGACCATTTTGTTCCCTGTGGAATCTTGAGAGAATGTTTTCACTATAGGTGACTCTCCTTAGACACACTGTGCATCATTGATCACTTTCCTTTGTGGCCCCATAATCTCCTTCAACAGGAAATTTGGGACTCCACTGCATTATACACTGTTACAGTACCATTCTACTTTTTTTTTTTTTTTTAAGAGATTACCTTTTTACTAATTGCAATGGTGTCTTTAAGGTCAGAAAGTCTATTTTCACCCTCATTGAAACATTTTTGCCAGCTTGTTATTGAGGTTTTAATTTCTTGTGCAGCATTTTTGAATCTGCTTCATGCATTCTATTTCTTTCCTATATTACTTATTCAAGGATTCCATCATTTCTCTATTCTCTCCTATTTTTAATATCAGTGTCTTCTTTAGAAGCACTTAGTACTTTCATTATAGTTTTCTTCTCTTACTTCAGAATTATTATTATTATTTTTTTTTGGGGGGGTGGGACCGGGTTTGAATTCATGACCTTGAATTTTCAGAATTATTTCTGATCTTATTTCCTCTATATCTTTCTCCAGTTGTTTCTTTACTTAAGGCACTATTATTTCAGAGATTTCAGGTGTGTGATTTCCAATGTCTTTTATGCTATTATCTCTGGTATTTGTTCTGGGTGGACTCAGTCTGAGAGTGCATTTTATTCCTCTTATCATTTTGAATAAACCTGCCTTCTGGTCTTTGGCATAGAGCTTTTACCATAGGTAGAGTTCTTAGCTTAGCACCAGATCTGGATCTACCAAGTTCAAAATTGGGTGCGGTTTGGGTCTGGCTGCTGTGCTTCACTTCTTCCTTCTGCAGCTCTTGGAGGTGAGCATGCTGTGCTACTCTGGCAAGGTGTTCTGCTCCTGAATCTGCTGGGTGGGTCTTGTCTCTAGCCTTTTTTCGGGGAGTTCTGTCACAGTTTTGCACACTGAGACTGTCTGATAGATGAAGTTCTACTCACATGCAGGGCTTTGCTGCTGGGTTAAATGAGTTTCTGGTGTCCCAGGGCGGTGTCTCTTGCACTCCAGGCCTAGTTGCTGTTTTTTTTTTTTTTTTTTTTGGTCTTTTTGAGACAGGGTCTCACTATGCAGTTGAGGCTGGCCTTGAGCTCACTTTTGTAGCCCAGGCTGGTCTCGAACTCGCACCAATCCTCCTGCCTCAGCCTCCCAAGTGCTGGGATTATAGGTGTGCACCACCACGCCTGGCTCTCTGGTTGCTGTTTTGAAGTCAAATGAATTTCTGGCAGATCCGGGGTAGTGTCACTCAAAGTCATACCTGGTTGCTGGTTCAGATGAGTTTCCAGGGAGCTCAGTGCAGTGACATTCACATGCAGGGCCTGGTTGCTGGGTTGAATCATGCTTACTTTTGTTTTTGTACTTTTTGGTCACTTCTGGTTCCAAATGAACTTTAGAAGTGATTTCTCTAATTCTTCAAAGTACACTAATGGTATTTTGATTGCAGTTGCATTAATTCTGTATTGCAATTTTAGGAGTATGGCTATTTTCACTATGTTAATTTTTCCTACTCATAGCAAGGGATATCCTCTCATTTTCTACTTTTTTTTTTTTTTTTTTTTTGGTCTTTTTGAGATAGAGTCTTGCTACACAGTTCAGGCTGGCCTTGAGCTCACTTTTGTGGCTGAGGCTGGTCTCAGACTTGCACTGATCCTCCTGCCTCAGCTTCCCAAGTGCTGGGATTACAGGTGTGCACCACCATGCCCCAATCCTTTCATTTTCTGATATTCTTTTTCATTTCTTTTCCAGAGAGTTGTCATTTTCACTATATAAGTCTTTTACTTTCTTTGCTACACTGATTCCTAAGTATTTCAAAAATTTTTGATGCTATTGTGAAGGGTGTTGTTTCCTCATTTTTATCTCAGTGCATTTGTTATTAGTGTATAGCTGTGCTACTTTTTGTTATAATGTTTAAAGTTCTAAAACATTTCTCTTGTGGAGAACTCCAAGAACATTATTGATTTTGCTGTTGTCACTGTTGTTGTTGTTCTGTGCATTTAGTACAGGGTCTACTGAGTGTCACTATAGAGATTGGATTCACAGTCATCATCCTGTTTTTAGCTTCCCAAGCAGAGGTATTACAGGGGTGCACTACCATTCCTAGTCTCAGTCACTGTCTCAGCATGCCCCGGGGCCAGCACAGCATGGAAATCTGCTTTAAACCCAGATTGAAGAATTTTGAACTTGAACATAAGTGAAAAGATACAGAGACAAGGAACTATGAAAGTTGTGGTTCTCAAACTTTGTCAAAGTCACTTGTGTGGATTTTCAAAAGCTAGTGCTACTGAGTTTTCATGCTCAGTTGGTTTTCAATTTAGCTGGCATGGCATGCTATCCAGGCATGGGAGTTTTCTGAGGACTCTATTGTGTAAGTAGTTTGGGAATCACCATGTCAAAGAGTGTTTACTCAACAAATTATTTTTTAAGGACATTAATTTTATTAAGTGGGCTTAATGCTAAGCCAATGTCCTCTTTGGAGAGACTTGTTTGAAAAATCTTTACAAATGGAGTAGTTAATCTTTTCATCCTTTTGAAATGAGGCTTTCCTGGATTATTATAGTGGACCTAAATCCAGTGGCAACCGTTCTTATAAGAAAGTCAGATTGACACAGAGAAAAAGAGAAAGCCATATGACGACAGGAGCAGAGATTGTAATAATATGCTAACAGCCTTGCAATGCCAATAGCCACTAAAAATTTGGAAAAGGCAAGGACTGGAATCTCTCCTAGGAAATCTGAAAGGAAGCTGACTTTGCTGACATCTTCATTTGGACTTCTGGCTTACACAACAATGAGAGAGTGAATGTTCATTGATTTACACTATTCTATTTGTGTTGTTATAACTACTATTGAAGATCAGTACAATACTGCTGTGGACCTTCAGTGAATCTCCAACTTGCTGCAAGGTATTATGGTGCATGGTGGAAAGAAAGAGTAAGAGACAAATAGCAATGCAATGGGGATCTGCGATGGCCAGTTTTTCAGGGGGAACAAAAGACCATAAGACAGTCAAAACTTTAGTATTCATTGATCAAATTTACATTAAGGAAAATGGTGGTAGGATTACCAGGTGGCTCAGAGGGTGGTGGTGATCTTATGTTAATAAAGGGTTGGGAGCTGGGTAGATAGCTCCGAGGCACATGTGCCTGCTTGGGCAAGTGCAAGGTCATGAGTTTGAACCCTGGTCCCACAAAAAAAAAAAAAAAAAAAAAAAAAAAAAAAAAAAAAAAAAAAAAAAAAAAAAAAAAAAAAAAAAAAAATAAATAAATAAATAAAGGGCTTATGCTTATGTTGATGAAGACTACTGATGATTTAGAGGGTGGTGATGATCTTGAAGTAATGAGGATCTTACACTGATGAGGCTAGTGGGAAGAGATGACAGATCAGTAAGGAGTCTGCCTTCTTCTCTAGGTAAAATCTTTTTTATTATTACTAATTCATTTTCAAGGAACAAGGATGTCTTCAATTGATGTAATCTTGCCCTGAGGTGTCACAGCAGTCACAGGACTCTTGAGGCCTCAGCTGTAACTAGTGTCACACAGAATTATGTTTGCACATTCCATAGTTGACTAGCATCAAGTACTGTGTCTTGATGAAGCCCTAATCACAACTTAATATGAAATGATTTTTCCCTAGAAGTTATATAGAATGGCCCTAGATGCATTACATAATGCTACTATAATAGCAGATGTTAATATGAGGGACAAAGTTGATAAATGCTAGCTTCTTGCTTCAAATGCATTACAGCCATTGGGCAGCTTTGTGATTCAGGTTCTCATATTGTCATTGTGGGAAGCTGGTCAGGGTTAAAAATTTGGCTGGACATTATTTGCTAAAGCAGAACCTTCGGTGTCATACATTCTTTATTTTTATATCATCTAGAACTTTTTCAGTTGTGCTAAAAGGAGCAACTAGTCTTCCCCAACTGGTAAAAGGTGATTGACTCAGAAGTCAGAATGCTAACTTTTTGGCTTGACCAGGTCTCAGGTCCTTACAACTTCTGCCTTTGTCTCTGAAGCTTCAGCAAAAATATCCTGAAGGTTTATTGGCAGTGACAGTGTCAGACGCTAATTCCAAAACTGACGGCCCAGGTCAGTGTATATCATGTATTGGCTGCCTGCACTGAATGTTGGATTCCATCTCAAAGCTAAATGTTCTTTATTAGAAACTGAGACTTATAGTATATTTTTATGGATAGAATATTTTAATTTTGCTGATCCTAATTAGTAATCCAAAACTATCTTTGGGAGATTTTCCCTTTTTGTTATGGAATTTTCCCTTGGCCATAAGCCCTGGAAAGAATGAAATCTGTCCCTATGTGATGACTAGTTAGATGACAAGTACTGCCAGTGCCTGTATAATGCAGAATGGATTTATCTAAACAACCATACTGGGGACCACATGGCTTGGCTTTTAGGTACACATATGTGGGCATTTCCTGTAGAAGTGGCTCTTCCTGAATAATAAACTATCTAAATGTAAAATATGCTAACCTCTTATCACATTGAAATTTTAACATAAGGGCATCTTTGGTTCTGGATAAGCACTGCAATAAATTTCCTTTTGGTTATTTGGATCAGAAGCCTGGTTACACAGCTCCTTGCTAGTGACTGGGAATATGCCACCATTCCTTATGTCACTTTTGTTCTCCTCTAGGTCTCCCATCACTTCTTTTTCCATTAAAGATTGATGGTGGCACACACCTTTGGTCTCGGCACCCTGGAAGTTTGAAGGAGGCCTGCAGGTTTGAGCTAAGCTTGGGTAACCTAACCACTTAATGAGACCTTGTCTCAAAATTAAAAAAAATAAGTAAAAAGCACTGGCAAAGCATGTAGTGTGAAGGTCCAGGGTACAAAAACAGAGGAACACAAAACAACATATCTGTTAAGTCTATATTTTTGCTAATTATAATATCTCTGAGGTCACTCAACATCCTTTGTGTTTCCTGTAAGATGATAATGAATGAGATCTAGCATTCCATAAGTTTTTTTTTTTTTTTTTGGTGGGACTGGGGTTCAAACTCAGGAGCTTGTACTTACCAGGCAGGCACTTATGCCATGGAGCTATCTCCCCAGCTCCTAGCATTCTATAAGATTCTGATTGAGGTTTGAACTAAACCTGGGCATAAGGCTCTGTCAGAAAACACCCATAGTCTGGTTGTCAGTCTCTGTCTGTCTCCCCTTTTGTGACATTGATGTTTAATGCCTACATCTGTTAACTCATTGGGTTGAAAATGATGGTGTAATCTACCAGTGTAATGCATAGAAAGATGTGGTACCATCTGACTACAATCTCAGCTGCTAAGGAAGCTGAAGTAGAAGGATCACAAGATCAAGGCCGGCTTAGGCATAGCGAGACCCTATCTCAAAAAAAAAAAAAAAAATGATGGGTATATAGCTCAATTGTGGGTTGCCTCTGAGCTTAACCACTACCACTACATTAAAAAAGTAATGTGTACACAGAATCTAAGAAGTCAAGAAATACAATTAATATAAAATAAAAGCAGCACTCTTCTGAAACACTGATGATGTTTTATAAAAAAAATCAGGAGAAAAATAGTCTTGTTTTAAAATTTTGCAAGTCTATTTTTAATTGTCTAGCTTAATAGAAGACAACTGGATTCTCACATCTTCTCTGTGTATATTCTTTGGAGAAGTTCCCTATAAATTGAAGGTAAACAAAACAAAAAATAATCTGGTATTATTATGAGCAGAGTTTTGCCTTTGTAGACACCTTAATGTGTCTTGGGTCTTTGCTCCAAGAGAGAAAACCTCTTTCCTTTTTCTGTGATAAGAATGGGCTGGTAGCCTGTCTGTGCAAGCTTGGGAAAAAGTTTCTGAGGGTTTACATGCTCACTTTAAAGAGATTCATAACACTCTGTTGCAACCTTCATCTCTGTTCTTGCACATATTAAGGTACACCTTCACCTTAATATCAGATGTGCTCAATTCCCAAGATATATGGAGTTCTAGTCCATAAACTACCTTGTTTCCATTTGTATCCTTCTTTATAAATTCCAAAAATTCTAGCTTTTCTCATTCTGGTAAAGTCAATATGCCGACTCTAGAACATGTGTGGAAGTTCTTTGACATTCTTTCAAGTTAGAGCTATTGGTCTGTGTTCTTGCTTAAATAATGGTTAAGTCCAGTGACTAGTTGATTGTAAGTGCCTTTCAAGATTAAAATCAGAATAGTTGATACATTCTCTATGTATTTTCTTGGAACACTCATCTTTAGATTTCCAGGGGGTTGTGTAGGAAGTACTAGGATGTGAGACTCAGAAGAATCCCAGACCACATAGGAAGATCATACACATCAATAGCCCAAGATGAGATTCAAGTAAGTAAATAGCATTAACCACCAGATATATGAATGACAAGGCCTCCAGATGACTTTAGTTCTTAAGTGTTGAGTCATACTAAATTATGAGTCTTTCCAGTTGATGGCTTTTACACTATGGAGTAACAAGATATCCCTATTATGCCCTTTCCAAGCTTCTGACTTACAGAGTTCGTGAGTGTTATGGTTTATATGTAAATGTTTACCCAAAGTCTCATACACTCACAAATGGGATTTTTGGGAGAAGATTAGATTGCCATGGTGTGATAATTATCAGTGAATTAGTCCATTGATGAGTTTATAACCATATGTGATATTGGGAGGAAAGGCCTGGTTAGAAGAGGTAGGTCTTTGGGGACATAGCCTGGAAGAGTGTATGGTTTATGTCTGGGTGTCCATGCAAAGCCTCATGAAGTTACAAGGTGGAGTCTAGAGTTTGTGATTAGTTCATGATCCAAGGCTGGGAATATGAGTCTGAGTACTGCTGGAAGAATTATGAGTGTGAGTGCTACCCACAGCCTGGTGCAGATAACCTGAAGGCAATATAAGGAGGAGAGAGACTTGCTCTCAGTAGCCATTGTTGCTGCTTGCTGCTCCTCCCTTTGCTCTCTGCTCTTTGCTACCACTGTGAACAGCTGTTCTCTGCCATGTGCTACTCTGCCTTGGAGCCAACTGAGTGTGGTCTGAAAACTCCATTAACTGTGAACTAAATAAACCTTTTCTTACTTAATTTTGCATGTTGGGTACTTGTCCCAGCAATATGAAAAGAGTAACTTAGAAAAGGGGTATAGTTCCCCATCCCCTGCCTTGATTTCTTTCTGCTTCCCAATACCAAAGCTATTTCTTCTCTGCTTAGGCCCTTTGCCATGTTGCCTTGCCTTAGAACCAGCCAAATATGGGCTGAAACCTCTACAAATGATGAGCCAAAATAAGCCTCTCCTCCTTTAAATCGTGGGTGTTGGGTATTGCGTCTCAGCAATGAGAAAGTAGCTAAGTCTTGGGAGCAGCCCAAGTGCCCATCAACTAGGGAGTGGATAAAAAAGACCTGGTTTTTAAAAATATATTGCAGGGTCCTGGCGGGATGGCTCAGTGGTCTAGAGCGCCTGCTTGGGAAAGCTTGGGCGGCTTCGGGGACTGCGGTTCGATCCCCGGCACCACATGCTGCGCCAGCCCTGCCCTCACGGCGGGCTGAGCCGGCCATAAAAATGAGTGAGTAAACAAACAAAGGTTCAGCCGGGCGTGGTGGCGCACGCCTGTAATCCCAGCACTCAGGAGGCTGAGGCAGGAGGATCGCTGTGAGTTCAAGACCAGCCTGGGCTACAAAAGTGAGCTCAAGGCCAGCCTGAACTGCACAATGAGACCCTGTCTCAAAAAGACAAAAAAAAAAACAAAAAAAAACAAAGGTTCTGAAACAAGAAAAATAAATAAATAAATAAAATTAAAAAATATATATATATATATATATTGCAGCATCAGTCATCCATAAAGAAAGATAAAATTGGGATATTTATAGTGAAATGGATGAACATAATCATAAGTAAACTAAATAGGACACGTGCAATATCACATTACCCCTCTGGTATGAGAAACTGAAAATGTAAATTAGAATAAAATATACAATAGATATTGTGAGATAGGAAGAAACTGTTCAAAAAGAAAGGGGAAAGTAGGGAGGGAGAGGGAGAAAAGAAGGAAAAGAAAAAAATGAGAAAAGAATAAAATGAAATTCCAGCTTTGTTAATGAGGAGGAAGGGGGAAGATGATTGAAGGGAGAGGATGGAAATGGAGGGGGGAAGAGGAATCAAGATTTATTATGTACAGATACAAAATCCCTGTAATAAATTTGGTCATTATATATACCTAAATTGTACCAATAAACTGAAATATAAAAGGAGAAAGTAGCTAAGACAATGAGTATAGAATAGTAATTGTTCTCTGTTGTTAAATTTCGGAGTAGTTAGTTATATAGTTACAGATTAACAGAGTAGCCAGTAACCACTCACTCCTGCTTTCCAACTTGTAGAATGCTCTTGGCATCATTCATCTATTGTCTTATTCTAGTGTTATTGTCCATCCATTTCTCTTTTTTACTTAATTTCTTTCTTTCTTTTTTGTATTTTAAGGAAGGGTCTACAGGGTGTTCAGGGTCTTACTAGTACATTGGACTCAGAGTGATCTACCTGTTTACAGCCTCTCAAGAGCTGGGATTACAGGCATGCTCCACCATGCCCAGTCTCAATTGCCATCTCAGCGTGCCCTGGGGATGGGACCAGGACTGTAGGAACGGGGATTGAACTCCTAGCCCCTACGCCTGCTTTCAGGTGCTTTAATCCACTCAGCTATTTGGCCAGCCCTTCTTCTTTATTTCTTTACTGTTATTCTAATGATTTTTGGTAGGCAGTAGAAAAAATACAAGATATATATATATATATATATATATATATATATATATATATATATAGTGATTCTGTTATTTTCAGCCTCCCAAGTGCTGGGATTATAGGTGTGTCATCATGCCCAGTCTCAGTCCCCATCTCAGTACACCCAGGGGCAGGGCTGTCATGGCAGTCTGGGCATCAAACTCCAGCTGCTGCACTCTCCCTAAGCAGGCACTTTAGTCTGCTGAGCTATCTGGTGGCCCTACTTTATAGTTTTTTAAAGGATGATTTTTAGGAGTCCTGTGTCCCAGTGAAATGAATTTCAAGATTTTCTTTATTGTCAATACTTTGTAGTTGTAAATTAATATCTCACTGGTTGAATATGTCTGTTTCATATGAAATATATTTATTCATTTTTTTTGAGGAAAGGTAGAAGAATAGCTGTCCCCTAAAGGCAGTATGATCACTGTTAAGCATGTTAATGATATTCTCCAAAAATGAGATGTTCCAGACAAGAACACATTTTTCTATATCTTTTGCATTTATTAATGGTATATACTTGAGTTATGCATAAAGTTACAGAAGTGCTTGAAAGTCCACAGCAGGAAGTAATCAGTCAATAGTGTTAAATATTTCTACTTTTCCTGTAGGTTTCCTATCACTTGGACAACAAAAGATCAAGTCAAATCAAATCCAAGAAAGTTTCTTAAACTGTTTAGAAAAAGTGAGGAACGAACATACTTCTAAAACACTGAAAGAAATCAGTGTGGAACTGTTGGAAGAAATTAGTGTAGAACTGACCAGCTAGTTAAGATGGGACTGGTAGAGCTGGTGCCTTCTGTTTGATAATGTTTCTTCTTACAAGTTTAGGAAGTGCTAACAATGAAATGCACTCTAGAAACAGAAATACTTAACTTGCTGTAAATAGTACTCAAGGCACCTCTTATGTCATCAAGATTTTGCTTTTCTCCAGTGTACTGAATATACTAAAGAGTCAGCACTTTTATATTAAATGATTGTAGGGCCCTGTTGGTCTCAGTGTGATCAGTTCTAGTCTATGGCTACACCACCCTGAATGTGCCCGATCTCGTCTGATCTCAGAAGCTGAGCAGGGGCAGGCCTGGTTAGTACTTAGATGGGAGTGTGATCAGTTCTCCCCAGTGAGAAATGGTGGCTGGAATGAGAAAAAAATAGACAAGAAGACCAAAGCTGGACTAGGTTGTGGCTGGTCTGCTGGTTGGCCAAATGAATCCACCCACGAAACAAAAGAGATGTTTGTTTATACCTTTGCAAAGTTAGCAGCATGTGGCGCGAGGTTGCCTAGTGACTAATAGCCAACCTTAACCAGACAGGATATTTATCTGAGGACTGACATAGCTTGTCTGCTTTAGGCACTGGGGCTTAGTCCCACCTATATACCTTTGACCAGTTTTCCAGCTTCATTGGCTCCCAACAAATGATAACAACAAGACAGAAAAAAAAAAAAAAAAAAAGTTCACAGAAAGAAAAGGGTGGGAATCCTTTATGTACACCCAATCTTTTTTCTCAGGGGGTTCTTCTTTACCTTCAAGATGTCACCACTGTACATGCAAGGGCCATCTGCCAAGATCATCTTCTGTGACCTCCCCCTTGTCAGCAAAGCAAAGATCTAAAATCGCTTTGTATAGCTTTCCCAGCTCAAAAACATTATCATTTTCTCTTTCAGAGGAATTAATGAGTTTCTTTCAGCACTGGTATTATGGGCCTGGTTTTGAAAGACATGGTTGTATGCAAAATTATATCTATTTTAAAAACAGAATTTAATATTTAACTTGAGCCTCATTTGTATAAATCTTGAGTTGTCCAAATCCTTTTGTCTTTTTTATTTTATTTTATTTATTTTTATTTTTATTTATTTATTTGTGTGTGTGTGTGTGTGTGTGTGTGTGTGTGTGTGTGTGTATGTGTGTGGGACCGGTGTTCAAACTCATAACCTTGCACTTGCCAAGCAGGTACTTGTGCCACAGAGCTATCTCCCCAGCTCCTGTCCCAGTCCTTTTTGCAGGAAAGTTACAACTGAATTTTGGGATATCTTCCAGTGCCCATGTGGAACTTGAATCTTACCTTTGGTTCTGTTGATTCCTATTGGCATCTACTTCTTTCAAGTAGACTGGCTCTCTTGCTATCTCTCTCACTGGCTTTTATGCCTGCTAATCTCTTTGAAACACAGCCTTTGTCAAATGGATTTAAATGGAAATTCTAGAACAACATTTTCTCTCCTGATCGTTTTTGACATTGTAGCTTGTTTGTATTTTGGGGCTTTTTCTGCTGTCCCCACCTTCCATAGGTTAGGTCAAAGGAGACTTGTGCTTTTTAAAATACACTGGAGTCAGTGGAGCTGCCCAGTGTAACTCTAGCTTGTTCACCTTGTGTGTTTTCTCACTGCAGGCTATGGATACATTCTAGGACCTTGAATAAGAAAAAGTTTCAGATTTCCTTTGGACGATCCTAAATTGCCAGTGTGCAGTTTCTGCTGTGAGAAGGAGTGGGTAGTTCTCATGGACACTCAACAATCTGAGATCTCTGCTTTTCTTTTGAATGCTATGCTGCTGAAAGAGGCTTTTCCATGAGTAGGGACTTCTTGCTACAAGTAGTCTTCTCTTTGTTCTGTATTTGGATTAGAAGAATCAAAGCCAAAACCATCACAGGAGCTGCCTGTGGTCATTCCCCTTGTGGCTCTTCACTGCTTGAAAGAATACATATATATTTGTAAACTTTTCTTTCATTACAGACAGTGTGTGTGTGTGTGTGTGTGTGTGTGTGTGTGTGTTGGCTTGTTATCCTTTAATTTTTTTTTTTTGTATGTGTAATTTCTGGAGACACTTTTTTTATTGCCCCTCCTATTTTCTTCTTGATACCTGTAATTCAAATGACAATTGTAGCAGTTTCAAGTTATCCTTGAGAATATGTTAGATTCAAACGACAGTAGGGTAGGAAACCTTGGGGGCCTGTGTCCCTGATAACTTCATGGAGCAGAAATCTCTACTCTCTTACCTGACCATAGACCACCCCATATCTGGATTTTTCTTACATTGAAGAATCATTATTGTTCTTTGTGTGTAGCTGAACCTAAATCTGAATGACACTGCCAGCCTAGCCATTTTACTGTGAGATCATAAGTATTGAATAGCTACAAAGGTACACAGTGATTATGCCTCTTTTCAAAGATGCTCGTGTGCCAATCAATATTAGAGGTAAAAGCCTGAACAGCTCACTTTGCTACAAGGTAAAGTAAGAGAATGAAAGAGATGTGCAAATGTTGAAGGACTTCTGAAGTGAAAGAGATCTATCAAGTTTAGTGCAGAGCAAGTAAGATGAGTGACTCAGCAAGTTGTAGATTTTGAAGGAAATGGATAGTTTCCTGTTTTAATGGATAGAGACAGGAATGGAAGGCCTTTCCAAACAGAGGGAAGAGCACAAGCAAAAGATCTGGCTGCTCAAGGAATGCTGTGTTGACTGGACTGACAATATTGTGTTGTAGAGAAGAGTAGGGAGAGATGTTGAAGAAGTAGGTTGAGGGTACCTCTTCGAGGGACTGACTGTCCATGATTCAGGATCACTATATGGAGAAAGCACTCTTCTTTTTTTAACTTCTATGCATTTCACCTCTACGATCAGGGCATATGACTTTCTCTAGACCACAGATGTGAACTCGTGTATTTGAGTTTCTGGGATCAAACTCAAGCTTCATACTTGCTATGCAAGCACTCTACCACCGAACTGCAATCTTATTCCCTAGAATTCTTAGAATGCAAGTGAGAAACAATATGAATTTATCTTGCATCAATATTTAGCTTGTAAAGCTCAAAATAGTATTTAGAATCAAGACAATAGGCTTGAAAGCCAAGTCTTGTTTTTTTTTTTTTTTTTTAAAAAAGAGAACTTTCTGGTATTTTTTTAAAAGGCTGAGAACAGAATACAGAGGCCTCAGCTTATGTAACTTTCACTATACTGTTTGGAAGATTCTTAGGCACTTTTGTTATATATGTCTCAAGCCTTCATATCCAAGAAGGAGTAAAGAATAAAATGGCACAGAGCTTCCCAAGCCGTATGCTATCAGTGGATTAGAGGTTTGTTTGGACCTTTGGTCTGCAGAAAAGTGTAGATCTATCTGTAGTTATTATGCCTTTTGGCTGGTAGCTGTAACCCCTGGCTCCAAGCTTCTAGAAATGAGTAATTTTGCATAGGACTTGAGTAGAATGGAACTGGATGTTCTTTCTGCACATGGCACATGTGTTATTCTAGAAATGGTCACAATGTGTGAAGCTAGCAGGCAGGTGGACTGTTTGTTATCCGCGACAAACATGAACTCTGCAACTGTAAGGTTCAGGGGCTCAGGAGGGTTTTTTTTTTTGTGGGACCGGGGTTTGAACTCACAGTCTTGCACTTGCCAGGCAGGCACTTGTGCCATGGAACTACCTCCCCAGCCCCACTGCCAGGGTTTATAATAAAGGCTCAGAGGCAGGAAGCCTGTTGAAGGATCCTGGGGATTCAGTTGGAGCTATTTTCCTGTACATCTGATAACATTTGCTTCGTGCAGCAGTTTTGCTCTTTTATGGTGCCAAAACTAGTGACACAGTGGCTGCTCTAATTTAATTTAATTCTGCAAATTAGTTTCATTTCTGGTTTGAATACTTGATGTGGGACAGGGAGCTTGAGATACCTTCGCATCACATGAAATTTCAGCATTCTGGTTGTCAGTGACAGAAGACAAAGACTGACAGGTTCACTAAATATGATTTCCAATATTGTCACTTTGCAAAAAATTTCAAAATTTTAAATGGTTGCAAAATATTTGGTGTGAAAATTTGCTTTCAATTTATCATGTGCTTATGATAGTAAAGTTTCTCATTAGTGTGGAATGTGTAAAACTTAAAGAACGTCATTGAAAACTTTTTTTTAAATCTTTTTTGAGACAGGGTCTCGCTATGCAGTTCAAGCTGGCCTTGAGCTCACTTTTGTAGCCCAGGCTGGTCTCGAACTCGCACCGATCCTCCTGCCTCAGCCTCCTAAGTGCTGGAATTACAGGCATGAGCCACCCTGCCCTGCTGTCATTGAAAACTTGATTAGATATTACTTGTGTCAGATGTATGGATATAATCATACATAATTTATTGATGTAGAATTAAATTTTAGTTTCTGTTAAAAAGCTGGAAAATCTCTTTTGTGTTTGATATAAATTCAAAATGTAGTTACTTTCCTAATCCTTGCCTTGTTATCCTAGTTTAATGTTATGAAAACAATATAATGATTTTGTCAGCCTGTCATATATCCTCAAGTCCTTCCCATTTTCTATTTGTCATTTGTCATGAAAAGGATGAGAAACATCTACAGAAGAAAAGTCCACTTTCTCTACAGGACTAGGGAAGAAGGAAGGCCAAGTAAATCAGGAATGAAGGATTACAGAATTCTCTTGGTTTGTTGTGGAATGACTAGGTTAATAGTGAACTTGTTCAGTTATGCTCTATGGGAGACTGCAAGAAATCGCCTGCCCCATGGTCACCACTAACAAGTAAACTATGAGTGGTGGATTGGCTACACTGTGGGTGACAGCAGAACAGATAGACCTAAAGCAGTCTCTCGGAGTCCTTGTGATTTCAAACAAGGGACAAAGGAATTCTCACTCACCCAGGGAGGCAGCATGGACTTACTCTGATGTGATCTGACAAGGTCTCAAGTGAGACCAGGGATTAGCAGTGCGTAAAACTCTCTAGACTGGGGATAAATGAGATAGACCACAAGCTCAGAGCTGGGTAAGCTCATATGACCTCCAAAGAGCCAAACCTAGCCCTTGGCGTTCATGAGTAAAGTCAGGCCAGCCACTCTGCTGCAAGAAGTCAGTGGCCAGAGGATGGAGTGATGACCTGAGGATGCCTTCCCCTGGCTGCCAGGAGGGCACCCCAAGCCCCATGTCCACACACAGTGGCTGTCAGGAAGTGGGGAAGAAAAATCTGAGAGATTGAACATTTGGCCAAAGGATCTGAGTCATCTCGAAGAGATCACACAGCTAGGTATGGTAAGAGGCCAACTTGGAATAGATTGAATATTTAAATTTCATGATTTAAACTGCTTAAAATAGAATAAATTAAAATGTTAGTAATTGCAAATCTAAGTTCTGCATGCTGCTTACCTTTATGAGGAAGATGAAGGGAAGCTAAACCTTTTGGTCACATACAAATGCACTGTAAGGACCCGAGCATCGGCCCTACACCAGCCAAGGGCTTCAGCTTCATTCCATAGAGCTCTAGAGGCCTTGAAGAGTTTCCTGCATCAGCCATTCTGCCCTCCCTGCAGATCTCCTTGCTCACCTAAAATTTCCAACCCTTCCAGGATGGACACATACAGCTCTTGGTAGAAGAACCCCACCTCTACTTCCCTCAACATCCCCACCCTCCAAATCTCTTTTTAATGGGAATTATAAAGTTTCTTCCTAGGGAACAGTTCAGAGATTTCTCTAAAATAATCTGGCCTAATGAATATGCTTATCAGAATTTTTATTTCAGTTTGCAGTGTCTTCTTTTCCTAAATCCTAAAATATATTAAAATACTTTAGGTAACAGAATGGTGATGAATTCCCTTACATAAAGTGGCTATAACTAGAGATTGTTTTTAAAAATCTGGCATTGAGACATCACTAAAAACATCCTCCTAGGTCTGCAGAAAGGATCTTGGAAATGGCTTGTAATACATTAATTCTAACTTACTGCTTCCCACATGCCAAGGAATAATCTTTTTAAAATTTAAAGCTGAAAATATTGGATACGTGAAACAGTTTTCAGTCCTAAGAGGTGCGTTGTAAAATGCCTGTTATTTGTATCTCTCTTAGTAGTCTCTAGGATGAAGACAGATAAATATGAAAGCAAACAAAGAAATGTCTGTAGGAGCCAGATCCTTTACCCGTGTGTCCTGGCCTCAGAGGACTGAAACAACACATAGACAACATTTTGCTTAGGATCCTGGCCTCCAACATTTCTGCCTGGCTCCTCTCCACACATACCCCCAAAGGATTTTAATGTGATTTTGTTCTCTTGAAACATACGTATTTTATCACGTAGTATGTAAGTTATGTGGTAAGCATACTTTGTAATTAAGAAAATATCTTTTTATTGGTTTTCTTTTAAAGAAGAACTCAGTTAAGATCTTCAGTTTTGCATTATGTATGGGAAAATATGAGCATTTCTCATCAAAATGACAAATTTTTTACTATTTTGCCCTAATCACACCACTGACTTAAATAATGAGAGGGCCAGTGAGATAGTTCAGCAGACTAAGTGCCTGCTTAGTTAAGTGCAGGGATCAGGGTTTGATCCCTCACACCACATGCCATGCCAGCCACACTGCACCCCAGGTACACTGTGCTGGCCACTGATTCTGGGTGCAGTTGCACATGCTTGTAATCCCAGTGCTGGGGAGGCTGAAAACAGGAGGATCACTATGAGTCCAAGCTGTGTCCTGAGATCCTGCGGTAAATACATAAAAAATAATCAAGCAAACAAACAAACAAAAAAATATAATAAGTGGTTGGTTTGTGAGAGCAGTAAGTTAGGAGTGATGAATGCTTAGCTTTTAAAGAAAAAACATTAGGTGCCTAATTTATAAAATCTTCCTTTTTTTTTTTTTTTTTTTTTTTTAGTATGCTCCCCACCCTTCTTGTCTCCTGCTCTGTCTTTAATTGTAGGACACACAACGTCTTGGTTTCAGGGCCGAGTGCCTTGACCCTATCATAAGAATAAAGTCTCTATTGATGACACAAAGTTTACCTTTCTGCTGACATTTTTCCGTATCTTCGAATAGGAAAGTACAATCTGTTCACGATTTAAATTAATTATAAACTGTTTTTTCTCTAAAAGGGTAAATACTGAGCCGGGTGTGGTAGTGAATGCCTATAATCTCAGCACTTGGAAGGCTGAGGCAGGAGGATCAATGTGAGTTGAGACCAGCCTGGGCCACAAAAGTGAATTCAAGGCCAGCCTGAACTGCATAGTGAGACCCTGTCTCAAAAAGACAAAATAAATAAATAGGGTAAATACTAATCCAAGGAGTGGTAATTGTTGACTCTGGACATGTTTTTGGAAAGATTATCTTTGGTGAATGACAATAAAAAGTAGTTCACACACACAGCGGAGACAGCTGTCATGAGCTTTCAAAAGGAAGCTCTTGGTGTACACTGATAACTGGGTGTTAAGGGGATTAGTCTTAGAGGTGCTGAAAGTGGTTAGAAGACGAAAAGGGCAATATAAATGCTAAGCAGTCCCATATTTGAGGGGAAGAACTGCAGTAAATGTAATCAGTACTCTGCTCCAGCTGAGCCGGCGGATGCCTACCTTCACACTCATATTTAATGTTGATGAAATCACTGAAGAAACTTCCAGATGAGCTGCTTTTCCTTCTCTCACTCGACAGTGAAGATAATTTCCACAAGTCATCAATTTGTGCTTGTGAAAGCATCATGCAATTTCCGAAATTGCCACTGGTATTGGTGTAGTAGGTAGGCAGATATTTATTTGGGTCCTCAAGCTTGTGCTTTTGAAGTGTCCTGAGACGACCCAGCACTAGATGGCGCCCTGCCACCGCGAAGACCGCTGGAGGGGGGGGGGCGGCGAGGCGAGCTAATTTTGTAATTAGCCAACAATGCAACTAGTTTTAACTTAAGCTCTCTTCTCATTGCACATAATGACGAATCACAACCTTTTAAAAGTAACGGAGGGGGACAGGGACCTACTCTAGTATTTTATCCTTGGAGAAATCAAGTTCGACTCGATTTAATTCTCACTTGGTGGGAAAGAGCGCGAGTCTCCTGCAAGTTGTGTTTCACAGTGTGCTGTCAATAATGGGCCGTGACAGCCTTCCCCCGCCGTTCACTCCGTCATATGAGCAGCTGGAAGGTGACTTGAGCTTTGCAGAGATGCATGGTTGACTCTCACAATGAGAGCATGCTTTCTAGTCTCTCCTGTGAAAGCTAACGACTATTTAATTTTCATTAGAATAAAAGTACAGCGGGGCGCGGTGGCGCACACCTGTAATCCCAGCGCTTGGGAGGCTCAGGCAGGAGGATCAGTGTGAGTTTGAGACCAGCCTGGGCTACAAAAGTGAGCTCAAGGCCAGCCTGAACTGTATAGCGAGATTCTGTCTCAAAAAAGACAAAAGACAAAAAACAAACAAAACAAAACAAAAAAGTATTGCTTTTCTCATTATCCTTGGAAATTTCCACTGTAGACTAAAATGTTTATTTTCATTTTAAAGCAATTCATAATGATTCAACTATTGATGATTTTGAAAGTAATTAAATAGCTAAGTCTCTTATAAGAACAATGTATATGTTCATACACGCCACGTATAAGAACAAATGTATAATACAAAGCTATGTATACGACCAAATTATAGCAGGAAAGAACACTGGCTTCCACTGAAAACGGAATTAGCTGTGTGGGAAACAGAATGTTATTACCTTTGCCCCCTATAGTCAGTGGTGTGAGGTAATGTGATATACTGATTTGTTACTTAGATTTTGAACCATTTAAGTGTTTAGAATATTCGACAAGGTTTTTGATTCTACTAAAGAACCTTAGAGGGGAGGAAATCCTTCACCAGGATACATGCTTCTGATTGCACTTGTATAGAGCCGTCGTGATCCTTAATTGGGGTATGTCTAGCAGATTAGTAAGATGCTCTGTGTGCCTCTGGATGATTGACAGGTAGAGTGCAAATATAGGAGGGAATATCCACCCTGAATGTGGGTGGCATCAACCAATAGGTATGTAGTCTGGAGACACTGGAAAGGGAAAGAAGAAAATCTTTTCATTTCTTCTTCAGAGGAGCTCCAGCGTTCATCACCGCCTTTGGACTTTCGCTTCCAGCTCTTTGGGGCTTCCAGTACAGATCTCAGCTTTCCAATACAGATCTGCAGTGTTCCAACATGAGCTCCTACAGGACTCTGCAGTGAGCTCTTGGCCGTTGACCCTCAGCTTGGTCTTCTAGTTCCTCCAGCACACACATGGCATTTTGCAACCTTCCATCCCTGATTCTACAGGACAGCCTGGCAGAGGGCTCACCTCAGGGAAACTAGGAAGCAGAAAGTGAAAAAGAAAGTGGGCAGGGACCTAAAGCTTCCCAGCTGTGTTCCCACACATTGCCTCTTCTGAGCAGAACTCATCTCCTCACAGCGAGTCAGTGACGAGCTCTCATAATCTACTCACTTTTGAAAAGTCCCGCTGTAACAGAGATGCGCAGTTGCATATTTCTATATATCTGTCACCATCTCTCTATAACTGTACTTTAAGACAGTACAGTATGTGATTACTCACAAAGGCTTCTTGGACAATTTTCATATTCATACTTAAAAGGAGGAGAGGCCACAAAGCATTACCATAAGAAGTGGCAGTGATTGGGGGGTCCCCCTAGGGTCTGTCTGTTACACTCAGGAAGCAGTGGAACATGATTTATTTTCTGTAAGAATCCTGGCCCCCTATTGGCTATGCTAAACTATTCTGTAGACCAGCGGTTCTCAACCTGTGGGTCGCGACCCCGGTGGGGGTCGAATGATCAAAACGTAGGGGTCACCTAAAGGCATCGGAAAATGTTATTTATTTGGAATTACAGTTTTGAAGTAGCCACCAAAGTTATTTTTTGGTTTGGGGTCACTGCAACATGGGGAAGTGTATTGTGGGGTCCATGGCATTAGAAAGGTTGAGAACCACTGCTATAGAGTGATTTTTTTCACCAGCTTATATTCTCCACCAAGAGCAATGGGATTTATTGAAAGGCCAGTCAGGTGTGCTCCTGGGATAAGTTTAGAGCAAGGAGACCTTAGGCTGGTCTCTGTATGTTGCTTTGACACCCTGGCACCAGGAAAGCCTCACCACTGTGGGCTCTTTGCTCCAGCTGCTCATCCTGTCTGACAGAAGTGGCTAGCCTTAGTTTTTTTGCTTCTGAAACTACGTTAAAGTACAAATTTAAGATTATTTTGTGGATTAAGGTTCCTCTCCATATATATATCCATGTACATCACTTTATTTTTGACAGTTTAGTAGTAACATTTGTAATCCAATGCATTATTACTTTTGAACTAATAATATACAGTGTCTATCACAGTATATTTAGGAATATCTAAATTATAGTGCTAAACACAATATGTACATTTTCTTTTCACAAATATAAAAAATAGCTATACTTCAATTTGGTCTCTTTTTCTTTAGTTTGGTCTCAGTAGAATTGCTGGTCTATGTACTGCTTTTGTAGGGAGTGGCATGGTGTTCCCTTAATCTCAAAGATCAATTATAACAATGGGGGGAGGTGGTGAACAGCAAGATATGCCATCCTTTATCTACACAGGATCATTAAAGAATAAACACTAAAGTTTTTACTCTCTCATTCTTTGTGCTCTTAAATGTTTTTCGTAGGCAACATGCAGGAAGTTTGTTTACTTTTATAAAGTCATAGAAAGGTGGAAGGAAGTTTTGTACTCATTGACTTAAGCGTTTTAAGAAAATATGACTCGATTTATTATGTAAGGAGTTATTAAGTAACTATTGAGTTGAGGGGCTGGGAGATAGCTCCATGGCACAAGTACCTGCCTGGCAAGTGCAAGGTCATGAGTTCAAACCTGGTCCCAGACAAACAAAAAGAAAAGTAACTTGAGTTGATCATAAACTTTCACTGAAATATAGTGTGTATGGTATTAAATATTGGTAAACAACCAGATGTAATGGTGCACAACTATGATTCCAGTAGTTTGGGAGGCTGAGGAAGGTAGATCACAAGTTTAAGTCTCTCATAAGAAACATAGAGAGACTTCGTCACAAAATTAAAAAGGGTGAGGATGTACCTAAGTGTGCAGGCCCTGGGTTCAACATCCAGCACTGACAAAGCATTAGAATCCAAAATTACAATCATGCATCTCTTGCAAAATAATTTTGTTCTTTTAATAAATGCCACTAATTATAAAATTGAATTGCAAAAATTAATGAAAATACCAAATTGTGATATAAGGAATTTAATTTATCATTTTATAGTGAACATGCAGTTCCTATGATAAGAAAAATTAAATGTTGCTAATGAAGAAATTAACCTAGCAAGTCATGCGGGAGCTATTTAGAGAGAAGAAGTAGGAGACAAGCCATATTATCAAGTATTATAAAGGAAAATTTTATTGGGGAAGAAAACTAGAATGTTTTTCTCAACACCCATGAGAATCATAAATCCATGGTAACTGAGGAGTTTCATTTTGCCTTGCTAAAAAAGAACTGCATGAAACTTTATCCTAGGGCGTGAATTTACATTTATAAAAAGCTACAAAGATTTTTATACCTCTTGCTTTTAGTCAATTCCCCATTCTATTTCCTTTATTGTTCTATGGACCAATTCTGTACCACTGGGAATCCTGAGGGATAGATATTCATTAACATACAGAACCTAGGGTTCAACTATTATAAGTGAGCATCATTTAAAAATATTTGTTAAGCATGACCTATGTCTTGGATGCCATATAGAAAATGTAAATAGTTTTTGTACATAACCTCATAAGTGAGCAGATCATAATATCCATCTTACTTTGTCAAAATACAATGCTGTACACATAAACATTTTGTTTTTATAGAATCTTTATTTTAATTTAAGGTCTAATAGACTTGATGTAGAACTTATAATAAAGAACAGATTCTTGATGAATTTTTAAGGCAAAGCTTTCCTGTTCTGGGCTGGAGGTCTGTGAGAGACTACCTTCACTCCTAGCTTCTCTTTCTTTCTTTCTTTCTTTCTTTCTTTCTTTCTTTCTTTCTTTCTTTCTTTCTTTCTTTCTTTCTTTCTTTCTTTCTTTCTTCCTTCCTTCCTTCCTTCCTTCCTTCCTTCCTTCCTTCCTTCCTTCCTTTCTTTCTTTCTTTTTCTTTCTTTTCTGTCTCTCTATGTCTCTCTCTCTGCCAGCTCAGAATGCCCCGAGGGCAGGGCTGGCATGGATGTGGTGCCAGGGATGGAGCCTGGATCCCCTGAGCCTGCCTAAGCTTGCTTAAGCAGAGCTTTAGACTGTTGAGTTATCTTGCTGGCCCTGCACTCCTAGTTCCCAACTTAGTGGATCTGGTTGTGGGGTCTGAGGTTTTGCATTTCTAACACATTACCAAGCGATGTAGCCATAACTGTTCAAAGACCACGTTTTGAGAAACAATGACCTGTAGGGCCAAAGCATGCACCTGTCTTGATTAGGAGCTGGCTGCTTTCTAGAGAAAACAGGAGGTAGGGAAAGCTGAAATCATGGAAAATGAGAGTGAAGCTCATGAGACTTGGCGTGAAATGCATTTAAGGGGTCCAGTGGTTGACACTGACCTTGGGGGCCATTGCTGCCCTCAACTTTTACACCATGATAAGAAAAAAAAATCATTGCTGAGTAAGAGAAGCAGTTTTGTTTGTGACTTTGGAGTAAACTAAGACTTATATCTGAGTTTCTACTTAACTTTGCATTGCCACACTAAGCCATTTAAGGTCTGAAAGTCACAGTTGCTTCTCATTGAGCTAACACCACTGAGTTAAGTTCTCAAAAATAACAGTGTGGAAGACGCTTTGTCCTTTCTGGGTTAGGAGGAGCTCCTGGAGAGTGCAACTGCAAGCCATCCTCCTTCTGCACATCTGCAGCTGCCAGGGCAGGGTGAATCCGAACTGGTTTGGCCATGTAGGTATTCTTCCTGGATTGAGCAGTGGAAGGAGTGAGGGAGACAAAGATGAAAGGAGCTTAGGGCTTGGTAGGAGTTACAGTGTGTGGTGTCCATATGCAGGGGCAGCAGCATCTAGAAGAAGAGACATTGTATCTACTTTCAAAATGGCTTGGTGCCTTCCCCACCCCTGGGACGTTGTCCTGATGTCAACTTCAAGAATTATCCTTATTTTATGGGGCGCAGCAGCAGCGCCTGCTTAGGAAAGCTTGGGTGGCTGCAGGGACTGCGGTTCGAACCCTGGCACCATATGCTGCACCAGCCCTGCCCTCAGGGCAGGCTGAGCCAGCCATAAAAATAAATAAATAAACAAACAAACAAAAGTTCTGAAACAAGAAAACAAGAAAAAAAAAAAAAAGAATTATCCTCATTTTAAAGAGCAGTTTCTTTTCCCCACCATACAAAACTTGCTTTCCCCATCCCTGACTTAGCTTTGCTTTATAAGGCATTGATTCCACAGTGCTACACAGTTCTCCTCTGATTTTCTCTGATTTGCTCATTAGATTTTTAGCTTCAAGAAGAAAGGGATTTTTGTCTCTTGGGCACTGTTGTATCTCAGTGGTCAGAACAATACCTGATGCATCATGGCAGTGGGCGAGTGTTTACTGATGAACAGACACCGTGAGCACACTACATTCACCAGTAAATTCTCTGTTTACCTGTAAGAACTAAGGTCTATTCCTTCCTAGAAATTATTGATCCTGGAGATAGCTATTATGATGAGAAGGGTTTTTAGTAGTTTTTGTGAAGTGTTTCATTCCACCTGGTGGAGTTATTTTTATGATTTAATGGAGGAAAACTATTACTGTATTTCTTTTTAGTCACAATAACTTTAAAAATATGTCTTTTTCTCTAAGTGGTTGTTTGTTCGCTGTTAACCATGTGCTGTCAGATATTTTGCATTTCACCAATATTTTGGACAGACCTCCCTGCTTTGTGGACATCTTGGAGTGTTCAATTCCAGTATAGCTTTAGTTAATAGTGTAAGTTGTCAGTCTCATCAACAGAGAAAAAATTCTTCCCACAGTGGGCCTGAGACCCGTGGACTCTGTCTTCGGGAGGTGCCTGCCTTGGTGGCAACCTGGCTATTGCTTCTTCCTTCCCTTCCTAAAATCCTTTTTCCTCTTATGGGTCAAGGTTTTGGAGGAAGAATAGGGGAAGCAGAAGATATCTGATATATAAAAAAGAGGGCTGGATTTCTCTCTTGCCTGGCCACATGGCAAGGAGGGCACATAGTGCAATTATGTCACTATCAGGTGAACATTCCCTCGCCACATGGACTCAGGCTGCCTTGTTTTCACCTAGTCCACTGGACCTAGAGGAGAGGCACAGAAGGGTGGGAAGGGGTGACTGCTGCACAGCTGGCTTTCTTCTTCCAGCCTCCTCGCTACAACTAATTTCCTTTTATTCTCCATTTGGATGAACAGACAAAGCATCAAATTCACTCACGCACAGAGTCTACCTGGAGCAGTGGTGCCAGTTGCTGTAGGTTCTTAATCAATATAGGAATCCAAGTAGCCAATTAAAATTTGAAATTGTTTTTGTTAGCTGAGCTCAACAACCATCAGCAAAAGGCCCCTGTTTCAGAGTCTAAGTGAGCAGCAGTCCTTCGCAGAGAACATGAAGAGTATATAAAGGGGGCAAAGACAGAAATAAAACACAAAGAAAATATAAAGAGAGTATGCAATATATCTTGCTTGTCAAACAGATTTTTTTCTTGCTATACATCTGGCTACTTTTTTCTACATTTGGCTATTGTGTAGGGTCAGCGCTTTCTCAGGGCATATTTCCTCCATATGGTCACTTGTTCCACACATAGGCCTGTTTTCACAACTCTGGGGTCAGCTGAAGCAATACTTCCTCTAAGTGTTTAGGTTTAGGCCATCACACCAGTGTTCTTTAAAGCCACTGATAATTTCTTCTAGCATTTGGCTTGGAGAACTGCCTTGTCCTTGGAGAAAAGAAAAGCCCTAATACTGTCATCTTATGCCACTGTTAATTAATGGTTGTTCTGTTGGTAATTTGGGTCAGGCAATGCTTTGCTGTGTAGGACTCTTCCTTAACTTGCAGTATATTTAGCATCCCAGCCTCTTGTCTATTAAACATCAGTAACATCCCCAGAAAACACCCCCTCACATTTCCAACTTCTGTTCAGTTTAAAAATTATTGGTAAACTGAGTACATTTAGGAATTCTAGAATCTCTAGTCTAGAATAGTGGGAATAGTGGGTGATAGCTGCATAACTGATACATTCTGCAGATATATCAGGCAGTTCTCTTTAGAGTGTGGAGGAGTTTAGCACCTATTACCCTCAGCTTTTGTCTTTAGTTGGAAGAGACAAGAGATAAGAGTATTTCAACATCCTGTTACAAGCTGAAAGCAAATGTCCCCAAATCACAGCATAAGATGTAGTATGTCTAAAGATTTGTTTCCATAGCTAGACCCCCTTTGGTGTACATGTTCCAGTTAGCCTCAGTCAGAAAACTTGCCCCTTTCCTTCTTTTTTTCCTTCAGGTCTTGAATGAGGGTCCACATTCTCCGGAGATTATAACTCTTACTAATGCAAGCCCTATCTGAACCATAACAGCTAATTTTTATGAATGCATAATTTTATAGAACGATGGAAGCAAAGCTATTGCATTCTTTTCAGTTGATCAAAAAAACTATCACTCTTTAGGCTAAAAATGAGTAAATATTAATAATTTTATGTAATTCATTATAATAATTATGTTTGTGGATTTACTACCTAATTAAAATGTAATCATATAGCTTTAGCAAAAAAGATTATTTATGACTGTGATAATGTTGGAAACATTACCTTATTTAAGCAAGAAATAGACTCAGACTTTACATTTGTTTATTGAATTGTTCTAATTTGAAGAACACAGGACTCAGAAATGGCACTAATCTCCTAGGCGGGCTTTGTGTTGTTTCACAGGCATGATTTGATTTGATTTTCATGTTACCCTACACACCAGTTTCATAGTATTTGTGCTTTTTTAGGGGCACAACTAAACATGGACAAAGTTTCCACACTTGTGTAAATGTCTAAGCAATTCTGCCTTATTTATTGATTGATGGATTGATCGATTGATTGTAGAAATGGAGATTGAACTGAGGCCCTTGCGCTTGTCAGGGAAGCTCTTATTCTACTGAGCTATCTCCCTAGTCCCGCAGTTCTGCCTTATTCCTACCTCTGTCTTACTCTTTCAATGGAAGAAACCCAAAAGTCTTTTTTTTTTTTTTTTTTGTCTTTTTCAGACAGGGTCTTGCTATGCAGGTCAGGCTCGCCTTGAGCTCACTTTTGTAGCCCAGGCTGGTCTCGAACTCGCACCAATCCTCCTGCCTCAGCCTCCCGAGTACTGGGATTACAGGCGTGCGCCACCACGCCTGGCCCAAAAGTCTTAAAACATGATGACATGGTGTTATGGTTTGTGTCTAGTTGTCCCCCTAAAGCCTCATGCAGTCATGGGGCAGCTTCTGGAATTTGTGATTGATTATTGTGAATGTGGATGCTGCGCCTGCCCTGGAGCAGGTAATTTGCAATACAATGTAAGGACATGAGAGCATGAGAGAGAGAGAGAGAGAGAGAGAGAGAGAGAGAGAGAGAGAGAGAGAGAGAGGCTAGCTAGCTGCCTGAGCTGCTGCCACTCCCTTTGCTCTCTGCTCTTTGCAACCACCATGAAAGGTAACTCTCTGCCATGTGCCACTCTGCCTGCCAGCCAGCTGAGTATGATTTGAAACCTCTACTGAGCTGGATAGACCTTTCCTTCCTTTATTTTAAGCATGGCATCTTTGTCCCAGCAATGAGAGAAGAGTTACTAAGACACATGGGAAGAGATTAATAAAGGCTAGGCAAATTCTAACCAGATTTTTTAAAAAAAATAATAATGCAGAAGAGAAAAAAATTTAATTTTACATCCTTTTGGATATATTTTTCTTTTTGATATGACATGATATAATGAATGGACACATAGCATTTAGAGTGTCTGATGGAAAAAAATAGTTAACAACACTTGGTTTTTATTGATCTTTTTAAAATACACTTTTGACAGGAAAGATAGATAAAGAAGTGTCATGATGTAACTTATTTTCAGCAGTTATGATGAATAATGATAATTGATGTCCTTGCTTCATTTGATAACTTAGGCTGAACAGCCAAAATGAGTATGAGATGGCTACAAGCCAGTGATAATATCTGAAATGACTCCTATTGTCAAGCACTTGGATGAGAGCACCTTTTGCAGCTGTGCCTCAGCTTGACTAATTTTTAATAATGGACCGTATGACCTTAACTTGAGTGGCAGGAAGGTATCTTGATAAAGCCCTGTGGAAATCAGAAACTGTACAGCTTCACAAAGCTATTGTTCTGTTTTGCTCCTTAACTTTGCTTACTGGATTCATGTGATCAATAGTCTCCAACTCTGCATTTAAGAAGTAATAGATCATGGGTTAACTATAACAGGTGCCCTACTGTATATGTTTGGATCATTTTTTAATGGAGTGGATAGTGACACTGACTTAGCAAAAACTGACTTTTGTGCTCAAGGGAGCCAGTATGTTTTAGTGCTTTGCAGTTACAGATTATAGCACTTCTTTTCTGTTTTGAGGGACCTGGGTTTAAACTCATGACCTTGTACTTGCCAGGCAGGGACTTGTGCCACAGAGCTATTTCCCCAGCCCTTATAGCACTTCTTCTCAGAGTCCCTTCCTGGTTCTCCTTTTGGCCTAAGAAGTCTAAACTTACAATCCTAAAATCACGTTATTGGAATTCCACCAAGTTAATGCCAATCTACCACTCCCAGAGCAACCCACGGCGATAACAAAGACACTAACACACATATATATATATATATATATATATATACACATATATATACGTATATATATATGTATATATATATACATATATATATGTATATATACATATATGTATATATATATACATATATATATATATATATATATATATATATATATATATATATGTATGTATAAGTCCAGCCATGAAGATGGCTTTTCCGAACCAAGAGAGCGACTCAGGGCCACCCTCAGGTTTTATTCATTGGAGAAGCGGGAGTGGCTTGCAAAAGGGAATTGTGGGAAGAAGGTCAGCAATGAAGGGAATTGTGGGAAGAAGGTGAACACTGTAAGCTGGGCTAGGTAGGAGGCCTGCACTCACCTCTGCCATATTCAGAGATATGCAAAGGAAGTAATTTGCATTATGCTAATGAGATAGTATCTAATATTTTGGGGGTCTAGCGCTTCAGCTCTGATGTGTAATCTTTCAAGCCCCAGGAAGTCATAGCCTCTATTTTGAGTCTCCATCCCAGCTGACACCGTGGAGCACTGGCTCTTTGTCCTGTTACTAGGGAAACACGCATACCATCTTCAAAAATTACCACCAGCACCTCGGCTAGACCAATACACATTGCTTAAGACCATTTGAGGGGATAATGAGAAGTCCTATCCAGCTCTGTACATTTCAATATGAGGGAATAGGGTCAGGCTCAGTCAAAATGGAGACAGTCACTCTTCTTTCAAGGAGAGCTGCTCAGGCGGTCCTCCACAGTTCTTATATACCATCTCATTTTATCTTTACATTAACTTCATGAAGTAGATATAGAAAGCATTTTTATTATTTTTTACATAAAGTTTGAAGAATATTTTTTAAACTTTATTTATTTATTTATTTATTTATTTATTTATTTATGGCTCATCCTGCCCTGGAGGTGGGGCTGGTGCAGCACGTGGTGCTGGGGATTGAACTGTGGTCCCTGTGGTTGCCTAAGCAGGTGCTTTAAAGTACTGAGCCATCTCAGTGGCCCAAAGTTTGAAGAATATTATCGGACAATACTGTTAGGTCTTTTGTTCCATTGTGTGAAATATGCATCTCCGGCTGTTACACAAATTAACTTCACGGCTAGGATGAAATGGCTAAGCGTCTTCCCTTTAAATTTCAAGCTCCTCAGGTAATGTTTTGGGAGGTACAGGTACATGTATTTGGGTTACTGTAAGGGTAGGAATGCTTCATGTACTGATACTTTGTGCTTGAGTTCACTTCCTCTGGCAAGCTCTTGCGCTCCTCTTGGAGTGAAGCGACCTCCTCATGAGTGTGGCTCGTTCTATGTGTGCAGCATCTTTTAGCAGCAGCATCTGTGATGCTGTTGCAATCAGAAAGCAGACAGAGTGGTTTATGAGCAGCTCTAGCAAGAGACCTGGAGAAAAATTATTGCAGAATCACTTATTGACTATTGTTCTTTAAAATCTTCTTAGGCACTTGCCCAAAAGAGTGGGCACCCTATAAATATATGTGGAATGATTGGCTGACTGACTAAATGAATGACTTATGGTGGGTATGAGTATAGATTAATATACCACTTTGGAATTCACAACCCTTTATACTTTGCATTTAACAAACTGACCATTGATCAAATCCTTGGTAATTTCTCTTAAGGATTTCAGTTTCCCAAGAACAGTCTTTGTGTTGTGCTCACTTCTGTACTTCAAGCACACATTTTACCAGAGGATTTTTTTTTTTTTTTTTTGAGTCAGGGTCTTGCTATGCAATTCTGTCTGGCCTTGAGCTCACTTTTGTAGTCCAGGCTGGTCTTGAACTTGCACCGATCCTCCTGCTTCAGCCTCCCAAGTGCTGGGATCACAGGCATGCGCCATGCCTGGCTGGGGCACACATTTTAAAGAGCAGAGCATCATATATATTTGTTTCTCAGTCTGTTTTGCTGAATGGATAAAGTTAATAGGGAATTAATTCTTTCTTCTAAGCCACAAAATTCTCACTCTTCATTAAACATTTCAACAGAGATCTTGAAAATAAAAAAATAAAAAAGCTTTCATATTTAGTTCTTATTGATATTAATACCGCCCCCCCCCATTGGAAGTATAAATAAACTGTAATGAGACAAGACTCTGGGAAAAAATACATTTTAAAAGACACAGCAGATAAAACTATTTGATTATTTGGGATGAACAGAATCACTGTAAGATGAGAGAAATATAGAGGATAGTTTATTTAGTTAGTTTAGGAGTAAGGCTCCTAGCTATTGGATGGGTCTGAGATAGAGTGGAGTAGCCAGCTATGCTGATGAAAATTAAGAAAAGACGATGAAGTAGGCCTTTGGACAAATAATGAACTTTCTCAGACAGCATATAATGCAGCTTCTCCCTACTAAGATCCTGAATTTCTAGGAAATTTTAAGGCAAATTAACCAGTTCCTTCAGAGATCTCAGTTTCCTGTAAACATTGCGTGAGTGAACTGGACTAGAGGGCCTGAGTCTCAGTTGGTCATTTAAATTCTACAGACACCGGAATGGGTAATCAGAACATCTGGACCATCCCTTCCCAAAAATAAATGTGTTTTAGAAGTCAGAGGTAAGCCAAGGTTAATGATGTCAGCTATATAACTTTGGTATGTGCTCTGATTCCCCTGTTGGATCAATATTAACTAAGCAGCTTTACTTGTAATCCTAATAAGTTGATTGTAATTTGACCTAGGTTGTACCCACATTATGACTTTGCTCTACAAATTAGCTCAGTAAAGAGCCTTGATGGCCACTCATGCAGACTCCTCTGTCTTTCCAGTGAGTGGCATCTTCTTTTTTTTTTTTGTCTTTTTGAGGCAGGGTCTCGCTACGCAGTTCAAGCTGGCCTTGAGCTCACTTTTGTAGCCCAAGCTGATCTCAAATTTGTACCAATCCTTCTGCCTCAGCCTTCCAAGTGCTGGGATTACAGGCATGAGCCACCACATCTAGCCCTAGTGGCACCTCTTAAGAAAAGCTTTCCTCCTCTTAACCTTCACTGTCCTTTGGAATTCACTCTTTGATTTCAGAAGACAGAAATTTGGCATATCTGACACCTAGCAAGATGGAATTTATATTTCTCCTGTATCATAAAAACCTATGGAGGGGGCCCGGGAGATAGCTCAGTAGAATAAGCATTTGCCTGGCAAGCATAAAGTCCTGAATTTAATCCCCAGTTCCATGAAAATAAATAATAATAATAATAATAATAATAATAATAATAATAATAATAATAACCTATGGAGATAATGTGGCTTTTTTTTTTTTTTTTTTTTCAAAGAGAGGAAAATGTTATTTTTTTAAACAGGGTTTTTCCAGTTTTGGAATTTAGTGCATGGCTCTTGTATAGTCCAGATATTATGTCATTAAGTTACAAAGTCTAAAGCAAAAATAACCCTAGAATGTTATTTCTAGTTGCAGTAATAGAAGGAACTAAAAAAGGCTGATTTTGGCTTGTGCTGGAGGTGGGGCCGGAGCTTCCAAACCTGGAAGATGGTGTGGAGTGCTGATATTTCCCTGTCACTGTTATTCTAGAGGCAGTTGCCAATTTGAGCTGATTATTAATAGAGGAATCTGCACTGTCACAAGCATACCCTGAGTGAAGCCTCTGGCAGCAGGGTTTGGATGAAACTGTCAGGACAGTGAAAATTCCTACAGTCCAGAGCATTACTCCCCCAGGTCCCCTTCTGTTTTCTCCTTTTACACAGGGGTTTTGCAAAACATTGATGCATTTTAAGAGGTGTTGCCCAGATTCCCTAGCAAAAGTGTTCTTTCCTTCAGAGAAAAAGCATTAGACTGCAGAAATCTTGCTTACTGGCTTGGAAAACAAATAATTGGGGATGAATAAATGGAATAGAGTCAAGAAGATCCACATAGCAGAATCTCTTCTCATTGCATCTTTTATGCTTAGGGACTTTGGGAGGACAACAGATACCACCCATGGTTTGGGTTGCTAGGTAACCAAGGTACCTATGATACAAGGAAAATAAATGTGGCTCCTATTCTGCTATATGTCAGGTACCTGGAGTTCACGTTCCCCCAAACTAAAGAATAAATTTTAAGGAACAGTGGAAGTTAAGAATAGGAAATATTTATTGAGAGAGAGAGAGAGAGAGAGAGAGAGAGAGAGAGAGAGAGAGAGAGAGAGAGAGAG